>JAHWFP010014509.1:0-13804 GCA_023313725.1 Lithobius niger | reverse complement strand
ATTTTCAATTTTCCTTAATATTATTTCCAGCGATTTATGTCTATTTACGTATTGTAAGTAAAGCAACTGTATGTAGTAGGGATTTTCAGAAATAAATGGAAAAAGCGTCACTGAATCTAAAGACGACGTTTTAGGCTTAAGTGCTAGGTCAAAAATGCGAAAATGGAAAGTGGGTCGATTAGTTTCATGATTGTTGGGGGTTTGAGTGGGCATGGTCGTACCCAACAAAAGGTACGTAAAGGTACGTAAAAGTACTTAAAAGTACGTACCCACCAAAACAAAGGTGCATGCAGAGTACTAAACTGACATGGTATTTAAAGGTACACTCAGCCTGCCTTGTAACAGCCACGCGCAGATCTCCGTGCACGCATGTTACCATCGCATCGTCAGCGATGAATCTGTTTCCGTACCTCGCGCATGCTCAAAAGCTCCACCACTGGCAACCACCCCCAACCACCTCTCCAAGATGGTTTGCAATTTGGCATTGCTCGCGCATTGATGTCGCGTTAAAGGTATGACGTAACGAGTGCTCTGATGAGCTTGTTGATTTTGCTGAGCTGTGATTGTAGTTTCGGAAGGTAGTAAACGGCTGACGCAACGTTACTGAACACGCGCGACATCAAGTTTGGACCCAACTGTCTGTAACAGTGGTGCATTCAGTTCGCTCTGTTCGGCGGTTTATGAAGGTACTGATTGTGATACTTGTGTCCCCTTAGCTGAACTTTTTGAACTCAAATTGAGTTCAACACCCCCCCCCCTTTTCCCTTCAAACCAAATTCCTGGAAGCGTCTCCAGGGTGGGCGCGAGGAAATGTTCAGAATACATCCCATAAATGCTGGAAATGGGGGCTGGAAAGCGAGCTAACTGGCAGATCTTGCAGCGACTTTTAAGGAATAAAAGTCCCGACATTTGAGTTGAAGCTTTGCCTCACTTGGATTGTAAGTAGAACATCAGTGATCGCCGTGTCGCGACTACTGACCATAAACGGCTGAAGCCCAACCAGGATTTTGTTGTGACACTGTGAATTACTATGGATGAATATCCCAAGCAAGATGGGATAAATGTCAAGTTGCTTATAAATTTAGAGTTATCGTGACATTTAAATTTATAAGCAATTTAATTTTTACCGCGCTTACTATAGAACACGTAAGACATAAACATTACGCTAAACGAGGGAGGTGACGTTTAGCCTGCTACGCGATTCATCGTCAGCTGCTGACATTTGCTGATCTGACGCCATTTGGACACAGCAGACGGACCACAAACTCCTTTTTAGTGTAGTTTATTTACTTTTGCGTGATTTACCGTGCAAATAAAACTGCTTCTCAATTTGGAATGGTAGTGATGCATCGACGGAATCCTGCGCGAGTACAGTTAACTACTAGGATCGTCGTCGTCACTTCCACTGTCGACATAATGGATACAGATGGAAACAGATGCATAATGGATACAGGTACGGGCATGCCACTGCACCACACATTACATCATGTTAGACAAACCCGAAATCTAGATCTTATTGTACATTTGCACCTCCTGCAAAAATCGAAAGACTTCGGATAGGAGCTGCTTGGCTGTTGACTCTTGGCTCTAGGCTACTGGCTCAGGCCTCTTCTCATTTTTTAACCTCGATGGTGACTCAACCCTATATGTCCGATTCCGGATTTTTTTTTTTGATAAACCTTGTCCAAGCACCTGTGCTACTACATGCAAAGAGGGTTTGGATAGTTTTTGTGGTTTTGGTGTGATGCTCAGTCAAAGTTTGCATTGAAGTATGATCACACAGCACTCATTTCGTGAGTATAGACATCTTAATCCATCAATTGTATTGTGTGCGTGGCGTATCTTGAGTCCTGCAATTATTTTATGAGCGGCTACGTCTTCCTGGAGGAGGCTGCTTTAATCGACGGCCGCCATCGTTTTTGTAACCGTCTTGGATATCGGCAAGGCACTCTTGCTACTAAAAACGTACAATCGATTATTTGTGTTCCTTCTGCAGCGAACTCAAGATAGGCCGCGGACACTATAGTTGTTTGGCTCGTGTTAAGAGGTGATATACGCTGTTGAGTTTGTCTACGCTTTTAGGTCTCGTACTCTGCTTTTTGTATTTTGCTCTAGATTTAGTACAGAGTGCTTGGCTTGGTTTGGTATGCTTTTCAATAAATCCGTTAAATCGACGGTTATAAACAATTTCAAGCGGCCTGGGCTCTCTCGTTGTTGTTTGGCTGTTGTCTCTTGGCTCTTGCCTCTTCCCATTTTGTCAGCCTGATGGTTCGGAATTGGGGAAATGTAAGCAGCTGGTTGACTCCCAGCTCATTATCAAAGGAATAATTACAAAATACGCTTAAAATTGCATAAAAGTGCGACAGACAGCCGATCCCAGGCAAAATTGCCCAAGTCAAACAACAATTCGAACAAGTTTTAAAATGGAGAAATAAAAAATTTAAAAAAGAGGAAGAGGAGAGTGACCTCTTTGTTGCTCTTCTCTTCCTCTGTTTAAAATTTGTAAAATTCTCCTTTTTAAAACTTGTTCGAATTGTTGTTTGATTAATTGTCTGCGCGGCGTATCTTGAGTCCTGCAAGTATTTTACGAGCGATTACGTCTTCCTGGAAGGGGCGGCTTTAATCGACGGCCGCCATTGTTTTTGTAACCATTTTGGATATCAACAAGGCACTCTGCTACCAAAAACGTAACAATCGATTATCTGTGTTCGTTCGGCAGCGAACTCAAGATAGGCCGCGCACACTCTAGGCAGTTTTGCCTGCAATCGCTGTCTGTTTGCACCTTTATGCAATTTTAAGTGTATTGGTGTTTTTATTCCCTTGACAATGAGCTGAAGTCAGCTCGAAACGTCGGGTAGTGTTAACTTTGGCATGTGAACGTTGGGCTTCTCTTGTTCAACATATCCTGATGGGTCCTCACCCTTATGTCCGATTATAACGGTTTTTTTTTTTAAATTTGATAACCTTGTTCAGGCACCAGTGCTACTACATACAAAGTTTGGTCCCGGATAGACCTATTGGTTTTCGCGTGATGCGCGGTTTAAGTTAGCATTGCAGCGTGATCATAGAGGAGCTCCGCTCCAGTAATAATAATAATAATTTTTTTTTTTTTTTTTTTAGTTTATTATGGTGCAAGAAAAAGTACCACATGAAGTACTTGTACTTGTTTATGTGGCACTGGTTACAATTATTTATAATTACATGGCATTCAACAAATTGTATAACAAAATTAATACTTGGTCACAATTTATTCAAAAAGTCAAAAACAGAAAAAAATAAAAATAAATGAATAAAGAATTAAGTAAGTGTTAACAGTGAAAAACAAAGCCTTCATTTCGGCCAAAAACAAAATCAGTGCAAATTACAAATAAACATATTTTTAACAATAACATGACTATCACGATATGTCATTACAAACATTAGTAGTTAACACACCACCGGCCATTTAGCCTAAAAAAAAAAATTCAAGAAAAAAGTCCAGGTGACTATTGTAATAGCCAAGTTTTTAGCTGTTGTTTTAATAGGTTATACCTGTCTGCAAAGAAAAGTGGTTTTGGTAATTGATTAAAAATTTCAGGTATATAGTAATCACTATTTCTTCTTCCATAATTATTTCTTATCATTGGTAACTTTAACTGAAGAGTGTTTCTACGATTTTGTAATACTTTTCTGTCCAAAGAATTAAATACAGGAAAATAATTTTTAAGAAGAACTACATAATTTCTAAGCTTAATAACGTCTAATATTCCATGCTTTTTATACAAATCTGGAGTCCTGATGTTTTCATCGGTTTTAAACAAAATTTTAACTATTTTATTTTGTATCTTTTGAATTCTTTTTATTTGATATTCTGCAGCAAAACCATAATTTTCGATGCCATATCTGAGGTGTGATTCAATCCATGCATAATATATTATTTTCCTGTTTTTTAAGTTAAGTATATTTTTTAAATAATATAGCTTTGGCATAATGCTCCTAATTTTCCTAATAAGTAAGTCAATGTGCTGCTTGTATTTCCAGTAAGAATCAATGGTTACACCGAGATATTTTGCTTCTTTCACTTCTTTTATGACATGACATTCAGTCATGGTATTCAAAAGTATATGTTTGTCCTGGTTTTTCACCATGTGAGGAGTTCTAATATTCATAAAAACAGTTTTTTCTTCACTAATAAATACATCATTTAATTTACACCAATTAGCTATATGGTCAAATTGCATTTGAAGCCTTTCCATCATTAAATCATAGTTTACGTGAATGGATAGCAAAAAAATATCATCAGCAAAAATTTATATATTGGTCTGTTCTATTGAATAATCTATGTCATTAATGTATAATAAAAACAGAATCGGTCCTAAAACTGATCCTTGTGGTACACCATCGTCACAAATTAATTCATCACTCATCAGTGAATCAATTTTAACGTAGCTTGTTCTATTAAATAAGTAGCTAGACAGTATATTCAACATTTTTCCTCTAAATCCTAAAACTTCCATTTTTTGTAATAACAGTTTTCTATTTATGGTGTCAAAAGCTTTCTGCAAATCAATCAATATAACACCTACATGTTTACCTTCATTTAGTGCTTTTGTCAGTTTGTCGTTTAACAGTTTTAAGGATTCAGTTGTACCCTTATTTTTTTATGTACCGTTGTTTAACCTTCCATTTCAATCTAGTGCCCCTTGCAGCTATTTCTCTTGTAGCCAATATGACGTCACAGGACGCTGCTTTTTTAGGCAAAGGAAGGATCAGAGTTGTTCGCTAACACCTCGCCTGTGTTTAGAAATATTTAAAAAAAAATAAAAAAAATAAAAAAATATTTTTGTGAATAGGGTGCAACATAGTGCAATAATACCACACACAGGTGCATGAATGTCAACTATTAAAGAAAAAATACACAATAAATTACATACTGTAACCACACAATGGATAATGTGTGACAATGGATATAAGGAGAAAAAAAAATAAAAACTATGCAAAGCAAAGAAAGCAAAAAAAATACAGAAAGCATCTAAAAAATGTCATTTAAACCCAGCCACCAACACAGGAGAAATATGTAAATTGCAGAAGATTTCCTGCAACCATGTGCACATTCTCAACTACCCAGTTGGGAACGTGTGCATGGTTGCGTGTAAGCTTCTGCAATTTCTACATTTCTACTGTGTTGGTGGCTGGGTTTAAATGAGGTTCAGTATTTCACACAGACTTAGCGGTTAGTTAACTTTTTAAAAAATATGACGTTAAACAATGTAGAAAAATCTAAATACAAAATAAAACGTTGTTAAAGGATAAGGAAAAGGAGAAAAAATGTAAGTTTAATTATCAATTTAATAATGTGGACTTGGTAAGATAGTGCTTAAAGTGATGCTTTGTTTTAAATTGTGGGCACATGGGCTCTGGGACTTACAGTGTGGAGGAATGAAATTCCAGACCTTGGATACTTGATCAATCAAAGATATGTTGCTGATAGTAGCCTAGGTCTACTAACGATCTGGTGACATTTTAGCAAGTTTCTATTAGAATAGCTATGCAATTTAAAATTGAATCTTCTAAGATTATGCAGGGTGTAACTGAATGATCTGTACAATCTTTGAGGGTGGGGTCTATGACCAAATATAAGACAAAAAAATCCTTTAAACATGGGACATATATATAGCTGACCCGGGCGTAACATACGCCGTTCTAAGAAACAGCCAACGCCCCCCCCCTTCCCACTTGCACCCTCCAGCAACCCCCCGCGTTCTGGCACTACCCCTGCCCACCCGCTGGTACGTACTCATACAGTGCCAAATAAAGTTTAATATCACGTGACCGGGAAGTAATGGTGCGGTTATGCTGGATGGTTGTGGATTTTGCTTTTCTTATGGTTTCACCCGCTGAATATTGCAGCCAACAAATAAAAAAAATCACTCTCAGTCTCATTCTCAGTGTGGCTGAATTGCCTGTTTCTCCGTTTTGATACCAAGCGCGCGCAATTAGTCCGCGACAACGATCGTGCATACAGTGATTGTTAATCAACCGACTTCAATAATTATTCAACTGAGCGATAATAGCCAGCATTATCGAAGCAATATTTCATTGAGCTGTAATAGCCAGCATTATTGAAGCTATATTTCGTTTGTTACAGATTATCGCCCTCGCTCTATTTCATTTTAGTGCATGCTGATGATTTTGCAAATGCATCCCAACTAAGCGTATTACGTATAGATAGCCACGACTTCTGTAAGTAGGCTTTATGAGATCATGAATGGTTTCGACCGGAATACATCAGAAATTAGAAATCTCAACTCATCGTTTGTTTGTTGAGTGTTCGGGAATGCCGAATGTAGTAAAATACGTACAAACCGCCGGTATTTCTCCTTTAATCTACAACTTGTGCCTTTGATTTCATTTATTATCCTTTTGCGCCCCCTCCTTCTCTTCTTCCCCCCCCCCCCCTTCCTTTACCCATATTTCTTAACAACATCCGCGCCGCCAACTCGACCGGCTCGGGCCTCGTCCTGTGTATGACGTCACACCCCCACGCGGTCGGTGTGGGCGTGTACTCGGGAGAATCTGCGTCGCGTCGGCGGTTCGACTCCGTCCGAGCGGAGTCAAACGGAGCAGAGTTTTCCCGGAGCGGCCGCCGCGTGCTCGCCCGCCGCTCGCCCGTCTGTTCCCCCATTGCCCGGAACTATGCCTCCGTCTGCCGGTCGAACGGGCGACAAACGACGAGCAACGCCGACCTCGACGAACAATAATTTCTCGGCCCGGACGAACCGAAAATCTTTCCCCGCCGAACTTCGTCTACTTTCTGCCGGCCGGCGAGCCCGCGTTCCCCGCAATAGCAACTGTCCCGCCCTGCCGCCGCTGCCGCCGTTTTCGCCCCCGCGAAGCCGGCTTCAGAATCGTAGAGGGTTTAGCTGCTTACGAACTTGGTAGTAGTTTTCCCTTCGCCGATAAAGAAGGGCAGTGTGCTTAGAATAAATAGTTTTGTTTGTTGTCGTTGGTTACTTTTTAGAAGAAATTGCGCCGGTGTTTGACTTGGGACCGGTTTCAAACACGCCGGAGGAGGACGGCGCTAAGAAACTATGGTGCATCGAAAAGTCACGCTGCTTGGATACGTGTTGTTTGTAAGCATATCCCTGAGCGGCATAGCAGGTCTTCCACCAAACATCAAAATAGGTAGGTACATTTTTTTGTTTTGTCTAATTTAGTGTGTTTGACTTTGAAGTGCACAACTTTTGTTAAGAATTCCCAGCGAGTTTCCGCCGTTCGAAGTTCTGATATCAAAGGCGAAGGGAATCCTACCGGTTTAAGCTTTTGATGAAAAGAAAAAAAAAACATTTCTAACTGCGCAATTTTCAAGTTTTTCATCATTTAAAAAAAATACCCTTGGTGATTGATATCGCGACTTCAAACGGCGAAACCTTGGCAGGGATCCGTAAAGTGCTTTTCTGCATAGTATATACCAGAAAATATCGAATAACTAAACTAAAGGGGGTTCAAACTACAAATTTTCGTCGAGATGAAACCTTTTGATTACTGTATCGTCCTTTAGGTTGAATCTTCAGGGGATTATACGCAGTAAAACTTGCAGCAGATTTTTTTTAACTGTCCTGTCATTAAAAAAAAAGTCTTCTATGCAGTACCAGGACATCGTACGCTCGTTCCGTCAATGTGTGTTCTATTTCCGTGGAGTAGTCCTATAATATTAAGCATAATAAACTTTGGAATTCCCAAGGTGTCTTCCTCCCTCCCCCATACTATCTTTTTGGTGGCTGAGGAGGACATCACGGGAGGTGGGGAAGGGTATTGACATGGGTATTCCAGGAACAGTAAAGGTCCGTAAGAACTGAGCATACCTTTTCGCACTCGCAAATAAAACTATTTTTGAAAAATCGAATGCCGGTTGACGCATAAGATATGTCCGGAGTGAAACTCGTCATTCGAAATCCGTTCTGGTTTTATTAAAACCGAGAGATAATTAATGCAAGGAGTACCAATACTGGAACACTCCCTTTGTAGCCTACTCCACTGCTTTTCACGGAGCTGAAAAGAAGCTGCGGATTTCGCTTCTTGGCTCCAGGAGATTTCACTTAACATCGTCCGAAATCTTGTTTTACCGAAGTAAGGCTAAGCGCCATTAAGTAACAGCATACCGATTGGGCCGCCCGCGAATCCGGGATTCCCGGGAGTTCTTCCCCCGCCCCCTTGTTGTTTATTTATTTTTTTTTTAATTCAAATGAATTCGTACGAAAACAGGAAAACATTTTAAATTGCAGGAAAACATTTCAAATTCACGCAAATTTCATTAAAAATATACTACCTTCCGGGGCCTCCCCCCCCCCCCCCAATTTGCATTCCCAGTGTATTCCCATTGCATAAAAAAAACAATTTTTTAGTAAGGGTCTCCTACAGTGGAGGGGGGGGGGATGGGGGAGAGACCCTTACATAAAATGTGTTTTTCTTTTAATTTGAAATAAATTCGTGTAAAAATTGCATCGCTGAGTTTCAGGAAAACGTTTCAAATTCACGTCCATTTCTTAACAAACGCTAGTTTCTGTGCCTACCGGACCCTACTTCCCCCCCCCCCCTCCCATCCCACTTCAGGCAGCCTTTGTTTCAAACAAAGGCTTTTTTTTTTTGTAAATTTGAAATGTATTCGTACGAAAATTGAAGGCAAAGTTGCAGGAAAAGCGCCCTTCCCCTCCTTCACAGGAGACGCTTGTTTAAAAAAAATTGTTTTGCAAAATCTGAAATGAATTCTTGAAAATTGTATCTCTAAGTCGGAGGCAAACGTTTCAAATTCAAGACGAGACTTCTGCCCCCCCCCCCCATGAAACCTCACCTGATACGCGTGTTCCCTAGCCCCTCAGGATTTCCAGGGAGGACCCCTTCCAATTCGGCCCGAGTAACAGGCGCGTGCGAAAACTGGCGTAGAACCGGGAGGCCAGACACTCACGTTCATCTCAGACGACCTTAGTTTGAGAAACAAAATAACTTCCGTGCGTTAAGTTTGCTTAAATGCTACTGCTTGGGAACTGAAGCGTGCTAGACATAATCGCAGCACAAGGGAAATTCCTCCCCCCCTCTCCCCCCCCCCTCCCCAGGGAAAAACCCACACAGCGTAATTTTAAATGGTTTTAAATGGGAGAGGGGGAATGATGCTTAACAGCGCGTCGACAGCTAGTTCATTAGCGCCGGCGTCAATCACAGTGCAGTGGTCCGACTTGCGACTGCGCCACAACTTACATTAAATGGGAAAAAAAAATAAGCTTAATGGTTAGGATGACTGTCTCACGTGGAAGAGATCCCTGGTTCGATCCAGACTTCAGCCACTCCTGACATTCAAGGGAACAGAAGTGCCCTGTGATGCCTCGTGCTCGTGTCGATTGTGGCAAGTAAAAGATCCTAGGAATTTCCGATTTGAAATACCTAGCAAAATTTTCCCGCTCACTTTCGGCTGGAAACGCGACAAATCTCCAAAAACAATCGTAGTTTTAATCGCAAAAGTAAAAACGATCACTCGTTCGACAACTGGCCGCATGGGGTCGCGACTTAGAACGATAGTTGAACGCGCGGTAGAACCACTTTCCAGATTCTTCCTTTATGTCGCTCCTGGCGATCGTAAAAATTTAATAGAAGCACACAGAATTCAACAGGATAATACAACAACAAAAAATGCAGAATTGACTGAAATTTGAGCAAAATTTTCCCTCTCACTTTCGGACCATGACTTCAGCTGGAAACGCGACGAATCTCCAAAAATAATCGTAGTTTTAACCGCAAAAGGAAAAACGATCACTCGTTCGACAATTGGCCGCATGGGGTCGCGGCTTAGAACGATAGTGGAACGCGTGGTAAAACCACTTTCAAGATTCTTCCTTTATGTCACTCCTGGCGATCGTAAAAATTTAATAAAGAAACACACAGAATTCAATAGGATAATACAACAACAAAATATGCAGAAGTGACTGAAAACTAAGGTGTGTAGAATCTTAAATCAGACTATACGTGCAATGTTGGTAGTATATTTGTTTCAAAGTCGGTATCATTCGCATCCCCGAGCACGTAGGATGAACTTTGACCAAGCAACAAAAACGCTTTCAATTAAACTGTAGCCGTTTTGTTAAATATTTTCTGGCAACGGAAAAAGTTTGGAACAAATTTTCCAATACTTATTAATTTTTAAAATTTGACGTTTGCATCGATTTTAAGATTTACAGCGTATAGACAAGTAAACGCATTCCTGTTGTTAATGTTCAATTCCCTCGGAAAATGGCAAAGATAATCCCGCGTAAACGATGTCACCATATAACTTTTTTAAACACGGTTATGCCGGATCCCAAGAAAATGAAAATTTTCAATATTTCCTACATTTTCAAATTACGCTTGCTGCGGCTATAAACATATTAACGTCCGAAACCCACCACCCAAAAGTTGTCCAGGCAACCAAAACCTTTGTGCAAAGCTCAACTTTGCTTTCCTCTCTTTACCCCCCCCCCCCTCCTCCTCCCTAGTCAAACCTCGGGATGCTCCCATTTTGTAGCTGAACTTATTTTGTTTTCTTTCGTAAACGTACGTACGGGTGTGGAGGGGTTAACTAGGCGTAAAAAAAAACCACAACATGCTACGCCAAGACGGTGGCTCAGTTAGGAGTTGGATCATTACGTAGCTCCGTTTTATTTGTATCATCCTTTAATTGTGACAAAGACCGCAAATAATTTGGCCAAAAATTAACTTCTCGTGGCACTTATGAACTCGTTGCTTTTTTTAACCCATCGGGAGGTAATGGTTTTTAATACACTACCTTCAGCCCCGAATTAATTGTTTGGTTAATTCGGTTGTGTTTTTTGTTTCCTGTTCGCCACTCTAACGGATTCGAAAAAAAAAAAAAAAAAAAAAAAACACGGTCAAGAACTCCAACTCTCTGACGTAACAAAGATCGTTTTCGTCTTGGGAAAAGACCAGGCGCAGTTAATTGGGATTAAAGCGGCTTTTTGGTGTTTACTGGAATAGTTGAACGGCTCATTCAGTCTCATTGACGCGCACGTTTTCACACCCGTGGAAAAGTTTAACAGTTCGATGTTTGCGCGTCGTTCTTGTTCCAGCGTAATGCTTAGCGTAGGCTATACTAATCTAATTTATGTCGTTGGTGATTGTAGCAGTGTGGCGATTACTGGTTCGTGCAACGGCTCCTCAACACCAACACTACAGTTAAGGGATTAGCAGGCAACGTAACGTGGGGGGGTCATGCTATAGTTTGGGGCTATTCCAAATTAAAAACCTAGCTGATGGAATAATAAGGCGCAAAGTCGTGGTTCTGTTCTAGTGATGTTTTAGTCATTAATTTGAGCAATGAGCAACTTAGGCTCTGCCTGATGAATGGGGGAGATTCTTGCCTTAGCTTAGGGCCTTAAATGGAATGCCATAAATATCAGGCCTACTCGGGATCAGTTAGAATAGTGACAGATTTCGGGCTCTAGTTTGGTTGGAATGGTTAATTTTGCTGTTTCGGGGTTGCAGTGAAACATTGGCAACTAGGTTGGACAGGGTTGAATTTAAGTTGGTGAAATTGGGACAAAGAGGGAAATATTTATAAATATGATAGCCGAAATTACCTTTAGATGTGGGCTGACGGGAGGTTCGTGGCGGGTGAATTCTAGATTAACACCTAATTGTTGGGGGCACCACGCGGAAGACCTAGCGAGTCGAGCCATTACATTAGATGTTAAACATTAGGTACAGGCAATTCATATATATTGTATATATTGTTCTATATTGTTACAATAACTGAACACGTTGCAAAGGTTTCAAAGGGTTTAACGAGCGTTAACCACTCCTGGTCATCTGCCCGGCCCTATGTCTGCAACAACCAGATTCCCGGAACACGTTGCATCATCTCAACTAACAATGAATATTAATTTTGAAGTGACAATGGGTCGTCACAATATGGCGTCATGTTGACCTTGGGCATGGTAGATTTCACCGTCATCAGAGCAACTTCGCTGGGATTGTATAATTTTAACGTTTGAGATCAGAATTAAATTCGCAACAGCAGATTTTTAGATATAATACACAATCTCCGAGGGAATTCTACTTGGGCGAGAGTAATACACAATAATAGAAGGCGTGGAGAGAAGGTTGAACCAGTAAAAAATTAAATTTCTCAATTCGCAAAATTCACACTTTTCAAAATCTGTAGTCCTCGTTGCAATTTCAGTTTTCAATTTACAATCTTTCAATTCGTTCTTTCGTAGTATTGCAAGTTACAGTAATCTGAGACTTAAAAGTGGTCATCGTGGCAGTGGTCATCGTGGCTGAGTTGTGAGAGAGCTCAGCCTGGTTGCTGGAGGTGTGCGGACTGCTGGCCAGGGTAGCGTGAGAGGCTACCACGCTCCTTCAGCGGCTATTGAAACTATTGGTTGTACAATCTTTCGGCCCCTACGATGATCGGAGGTTTCCCCGGATCGAATCCCCGGGTCGGTACCTCCCTTTACCAGATATTTCTTCTTCTCTAAAAGTCTGGTAATGTTCAAAATTGAGCCGGTTCAGCCATACAAGCATTCAGTTGCTTCGGCAGACTTAAGGCTCAAAGAAATTATTTTAAAAAAAATTCAAATCACTCATGCGGCTAGAATTTTTTACTACCAAATGGGGCAGCTTAGGAAGTGCTGCTGCGCTCGGTGTTGTGCTGTATTACCCCTTCCGCCTTGTCGATTTGTAGGAGGGAGGACGTAATGTTTGTCATTGTTTACGAAAGTTTAGATTCTTACTGCAACTTAAGAACGCTCTGGTGCTAACCAGAGATGGAACTGACCCATGTGTCGGTGGGTCAGTGGTTGTAATGGGTCACATTTTTATCGTGGGTTAAGGGTCAAGCAATCTTACTTACTGTTGAAAAAATTCTCTTAGTCTTTGAAAAATAGTTCTCCCCAGAAGACTAAAAACCCAAAATAAAGGGACTGGGGGGTGGATACAAAAGTAATTATTTTGCATTTATGTTATTCTTAATAAAATAAAAGCTTTAAATTTAGAAAGTTTCCCAAAGGTCTTAGAAAAAGGCCGTCATAAAGACAATATGGGGGAAAAGGTCTAGACAAGCCTAAGTTAAAAAAAAAAAAGGTTTATGATAAGTTATATAGCGTGGGATAGGTCACGGACGATGGATCACATTTTGTTCTTTAATGGGTGGGTCAAGTGAGTCGTCAGTCAGGGCTCGAGTGGGTCAGGTGGATCACGGGTCGGAAAAACTGACGCACTTCCATCTCTGGTGCTAACAATGATACCTGGCAAAATACTGAATTTTGAAAGTAATTTTGATAGTGAACTGCAAAGAGCCTTGAATGTGGTGGTAAGTTACTTGAAAAGCCCTGAAAAGGGTTTCGTGTGTTATGTGCGAACATTGCAATAACGAAGGTGTGATTTTTACCGTTTCTTTTGATAAAGTGGCCGAAATTTCAGCCAGTGAGCCACGAAATATCAAGTTTTAGTGTTATTTTTACCATGCATGTAATCATTGCTGGTACGACGAAGGTCTTATAGATAATCCGATGTTTCTATGAACGAACGCTGTTGATGCTTTATTTTTCGATTTAAATCTTTGATCAGTCCACTTAAATGGCTGCTGGCCACCAAGCAGATGGAAAAAAAAGAAAACTGTGTCCAACGTGCACTACCAGCTTTGTGAGGATGAGTTCCTCGGGTCCCCGAACGAGGTGGGCAAGCACACCCGAGTGTTTTAGAGTGTACGGCTGCACGCTAGTGGTTGCGGGAGCGGAATTCTACCACCAACCCCTTTATTTCCACCCTTAAAAAAAAA
>JAHWFP010014508.1:44685-55209 GCA_023313725.1 Lithobius niger | reverse complement strand
GTGTCAAGAATATTGTAGTTACATTAAAATAGCATGCGAAAGACCCTGGGCCTTGTCCATACCTACGTTTTAAGCTATAGAACTCTAAAATCGGTTCAGTGGTTCACCTTCCAAGCGAGGGGTAAGAGTACATTAATGATTTCTGCCCAATGCTCTGCCATAATAATTGCTCTGCCGACTAGAATACTGCAGTCACATCAAATTCGGGTTCAAAAGGCCCTGGTCGGTGTTAATACCTACATTTTAAGCTATACAAATTGAAAATCGGTTCATTGGTTCGATCTCTTGGTAAGAGCAAAAGTTTTAGCCCATTTGGCTTTCCGTGTCAAGAATATTGTAGTAGTATTAAAATAGCCCTAGGGCTTGTCCATACCTACGGTTTAAGCTATAGAACTTGAAAATCGGTTCAGTGGTTCGATCTCCAGGTCAGAGCAAAGAGTCTCAACAACAACAAGAACAACAACAAGAAGAACAACAAGAAGAAGAACAACAACAACAAGAAATGACCATGCTGTGGATGCCGAACGGTTCAATTGTTGTCATTAAAATTTGTAATGCGGTGAAATAGTTATGACACGACCCCAAACACCGAATTTCGTTGGTCTATGTCAATTTTGGGCGAAACTATAGGAGTTCAAAGTTTGACGTTTAACACGGAAGTTCATGCTGAGGCTTACATAAGGACCGCTACCGCGGTCCTTGATAAAGGCAGCATATGACACTGTCTCCATCCGCTGGGTGGAAACGTCCTTGCGAAAGATGGGTGTTAGTGAGCTTCTTGTCAAGCTGATTGTGGTTCTCTTGGGTGAGCGTCCTTTTGCAACGCGTGTAGGATGGCATTGGTCGGCGACAGACTCAACATGCAGGGGTCTCCCGTAAGGAAGTTGCCTCAGCCCCACATTGTTTGCAGTTGCCATCAATGATGTTCTTCTGGAAATTGGTGCGAGTTCCAACATCGTCTGCTATGCCGATGATGTTGCTGTTTGGTTTGTTGGTCAGGGTCTTGAGCTGCTAGCGTATGAGGCACAGAGAGTTCTGGACAGGGTTGCCTCCCTTCTGAGCGAGCGTGGTCTGTTGCTTGCACCAGCTAAAACAGAAATTGTAGTGTTCTCGCGGTCTGACACTGTTTGGCAACCAACGGTCAGTTTGTGCATTGGAGATCAAGTTGTAAGCCCAGCGAAGAGCGTAAAGTACCTGGGTGTGGTCCTAGACTCGAACCTCAAGTGGGATTGGCATGTTAGCATAGTCCGGCAGAAAATCCTGGCAAGGACTGCGATTTTGCGGCGATTGGCGTGTAAGGGTGTTACGCGGGGAGCTTTGCTGGCGACATACCGAACCTTTGTCCGGTCAGTGCTGGATTACTCCTTGCCCTTTCTGTGTGGTTCCCGGCGACATGAGCGGTCGCTACAAGTGGTAGTGAATTCGTGTTTGTTGTGTCTGGGTGTGTGGCAACCACCCCAGTGAGTGCTCTCTGCGTGGAATGTAACGAGCCCCCTATTGAGCTACGGGCGCATGAACTGCTGGTGGCACTCTGTCTCAGGACCCTTAGCAGAGGCAGTGATGACCCAATAGCCAGTATTTTCAGTGACTATGGGTCATTGAGTGACCGGGCGTGTGCAGTTCTTGGAGAGGCATGACAGGGAATTACCCTGATGCATAGGTGGCAGAGTCTCTAGTGGCTATCGCGTGCACCAGGCCTCTGAGTCCCTGGACTTGGTGTCCTGATTTAGCTGTGGGTTTCCGACCTAGAAAAGAGAAGAGGTGAAAAGAGAAGAGGTGAGCCAGGGTAGCCTTTCCCTTGTGTTGTGCGGCAAAGAGCAATCGAGTGTACAGTGCGGCGTAACAGTGTATTAGCAGTGATAGAGCAGATGATAGTGTGACAGAGTGGTGGTGTTGTGTCTTGATGTAGAGCTTAGTGTTGATGTGATTTGTGTGTATGTCATCCTTAGTGTAGTTAGGCTGTTTTTGGGGCGTGAGGCCGCAGCCTCAATTAAAATTCAGAATGGAATGGTTCACTAAGAGACGGAGTATCTTTTATTGCAAAGGTTTGGTCGTTTTTTTCCCCACCAAATCCAAATGGTTTTTTTTTTATGGTACGCGAATTCAAAATGAATTATCTGCCCGGCACGACCCGAAAAAAAATTCTCATTACTGGTTCAATAAGACACAGGGTATCTTTTATACCATAGGAATTGATTAGGTCCTTGCAATTACCATACTGTTACGCTTGTTATTAATTTATTTGGAATGACAATAGCAAATGTGAAATTTATGAATGAGAACATTCATACAATAAAATACCTCCAGACAAAAAAGGTATGGGGTGACATTACACCGTGGGATTTTTTCTACATTCACAGGCCTATGAAAGGCGTGATATCCACCCAAAACCAAAACTGGTAAGAGAAGCGGCCAAGTTTACAAAAAGGGTCGGCCTTTCAAAGTAGTAATATCATTCAACCAGGGAAAGGCCGCCAAGGTTAATCCTATTAGCCAAGTTAATCGCACTGAATAATACTTTGGACGTTATATGAAAACTTGAAGATTGCTACCGCTAGTAGCAATCTTCTAGTTTTCATTTAACCTTCGAACTATTAGTAGGTGCGATTAACTTGGCTAATAGGATTAACCTTGGCGGCCTTTCCCTGGTTGAATGACATCACTACTTTGAAAGGTCGACCCTTTTTGTAAACTTGGCGGCTTCTCTTACCAGTTTTGGTTTTGGGTAGATTGTATTAACATATAATTAACATATATAAATTAGGTTGTTTTAATTCTCTGTTCATATTCCCAGTAGCCATTCCTTTATTTTCTTTTTCATAACATATGTTGATTTTAAGTTTCTTAAATTTTCTGGTAATTTGTTGAATATTTTTGGAACCAAGTAGTTCAGATTTCTTTTACCATATGAATTTCGTCATGCAGGAATGTTTAACTCATTATTATTATTTCTTCTGCTTTTTCTTAGTAGTGGAGTTTTATAGTCTTGTGACTATAAAACTATAACAATTTTTTTTTTTTTTTTTTTATTTATTTTTTTTTTATTGTGTTAAGACAGTACCACAAGAACTACAATGTATGTAGTTGTGTATGTGGCACAAGCAAATCAAAAATACATGGTGTGAGTGCAAACAACAAAATTAAAGAAAGAATACAACATAAAAATCTTAATTACACAAAATTACTTCGATTGTTTTAGTGAATGGTTACAATTAGAATTCCTTTAATTAAGGATATGGATAAAAAAACAAATTTTGGGTAGCGATAAGTTTTAACTAATATATAAAAGCAAATCATGCACAGGCAAGAAAATCACTGCGAAATCATCCATTCTTTCAGTTTTTTTTTTAAAGTTGAATATTTGTCAATAAAGAATAACTCTTTTGGCAATGTATTAAAGACTGAAGGTATTGTGTAATTACTGTTGCGTTTTCCATAGGTATTCCTGAATAATGGTAGTTTCAATTGCAATGAATTTAAACGATTTGATAAAACCTTTTTGTCTATTGTGTTAAATATAGAATAGTAGTTTTTTAATATTATAACAAAGTTCCTTAGTTTTAATACATCCAATATACCATTTAATTGATATATTTCTTTAGTTGTAGTAAGATCATTATTTTTAAATAAAATTTTAATAACCTTGTTTTGAATGCTCTGTAATCTTTTAATTAAATAATCTGGTGCAAAACCATATATTTCAATGCCATATCTTAGATGTGACTCAATCCATGCGTAATAGAGAATTTTTTTATTTTTATTGTTTAGTATTGGTCTTAGTTGATATAGCTTTGGAAGAATACTTCTTATTTTACTGATAAGTAGTTCAATATGTTCTTTAAATTTATAAGTAACATCAATAGTTAAGCCTAGATATTTTGCAGCATTTACTTCATTTAATGGTTGAGGTTCAGTTACTGTTTGTAGAAATATATCTTGTTTTTGATGAATTACTGTGTGAGGTGTTTTAATATGCATAAACACAGTTTTTTCTTCAGAGATAAATACATCGTTTTCGACAGACCATTCATAAATCTTATTAAAATCATGTTGCAATCTACTTATCATTTGTTTATGTATAGTGTGAATGGAAAGTAAGAATACATCGTCAGCAAAAGTTTGAAGGTTACCTTCATCAATATTATTGTCAATATCATTAATATAGATTAAAAACAGTAACGGTCCTAAGATTGAACCCTGCGGAACACCATCTTTACACATAAGAATATCACTTCTATGGCTTCCAATTTTGACACAACTCATTCTATCATTTAAGTAACTGGCCAAAATGTTGAGCATTTTTCCCCTTAGACCACATGATTCCATTTTTTTCAGTAAAATATTTCTATTTATTGTGTCAAAAGCTTTTTGAAGATCGATTAAAATGACGCCAACATAATATCCATTATTTAAAGCAGCAGTCAATTTATCATTTAATTGTTTAAGTGATTCGATAGTTCCTTTGTTTTTTTGAAACCCAAATTGGTTTTTAGATAGTATTTTAAACTTATTTAAAAAATTTTGTATTCTATCAGCAAAAAATTTTTCTATAATTTTGTTTATTGCCGGCAATAACGCTATAGGTCTATAATTATTCACATTATTTTTGGCTCCTTTCTTATAAATTGGTCTTAACAGTTGTAATTTTAGTCTATCAGGCCAAGTTTCTGAAGTAATTATGCAGTTTATCAATGGCACGAAAAAATTAAGCGAGTTTTCAGTCAAAACATGATGAATAAAAATGCCATCTTCCCCCACAGATTTTTTTTAATTTGATAGAGTTAAAAATTTTTCTAATATTTTCTTTGGTTGCATCTTCAAGATACATTGTATTATTAATAATAATAATAATAATAATAATAATAATAATAATAATAATAATAATAATAATTTGTATATGTTAAATTATAATCATGCATCATACAGTTTTACATACATTCCTATTAAATTCCATATTCCATATATTAAATTTAGTACACTAATTTAGTTATCTTAAATTTGATATGGCAGTTTATTATTGATCTAATATCCATTTTTTTATGTTCTTGTCCACTTCATTATGATTATTCAGGTACCGTAGGTGTTCTGGTAGTTTATTAAATTGATAAGGTATTTGGTATTTCATTTCACGTCTCCCATACGAATTATTCCACTTTGATTCTGTTAGCCATTTATTATTGCCTCTTACAGTTCTTTTAGTCTTAAATTTATATATGTTCTTAAAATAATTTTTTTTTATTATATTCCAAGTTAATGTTTGCTGTAAATTCAATATTTTAAACTTTTTATATATGTCTTTACTATGTGTTAGTTTATTGTCTTTAAATAATGCTTTAATTGCCTTATTTGTAACTTTCTCAAGTTGTGCCATTATACTGTTAGTCGTTGTTCCATACACTGTAATTCCATTTGATGTTTGACATGATTAATGCACCAAAAACTATTTTTTTTTTCATTAAGTATTCCGTTTAGTTTATACATTGTTGGTATCATACGTCTGATTTTTAGAATGATTTTATTTATATGTTCATAAAATTTCCAGTGTTTTTCTAATTCTAATCCCAAATATACGGCTCTATTAACTTTTTTAATAGTTTTACATTTGCATTGTTTATTTTGTTTCTTACATATTTTATTGCACATTGTTATTTCACCAGTCTCCTCATTCATATGTGGCGAGTGTATTGGTACTAAATATACAGTTTTTTCTTCATTTAATATTAGCTCATTTTCTTGTAAATACACCTTTAAATTATCAAAATTTTCTTGTAAGTGTTTTAGCATTTTCCCATTTTCTGAATGTATTGATAATAAAAAGATGTCATCAGCATATAATGTTACAATAGTTTTGCTTTGTAGAGCTGTTATATCGTTGATATACATTAGGAAGAGCAAAGGTCCTAGGACCGAGCCTTGCGGGACGCCGTATTCCATTTTTTTTCCAACTGCTTTTTTTATCTCTTATTTTAACACTACTTTGTCGTCCTGTAATATAGTTATTGATTATATTATATATTTTCCCTCTTATCCCATGTTTATAGATTTTTTAAAGAATATTTTTACTTAAAGTATCAAATGCTTTGGTTAGATCAATTAGTATTGCACCTACATATTTTCCTTCATTTAGTGCTCTGTTAATATTATTATTTATATTCTCTAATGCTTCAGTTGTTCCAATTCCTTTTCTATAACCAAATTGTTGTTTATTTAGTATGTCCTAATTTTCTATTTTGATATAAAAAAAAAATTTTCAACTATTTTATTGAGTACTGGTAGCAGTGATATAGGTCTGTAGTTATTAAAACCGTTCACATTACCTTTTCTGAAAATTGGTCTTATTATTTGTTTCTTAAGGTTACTTGGCCATATCTCTGTTTTTATAATACTATTTATTAATATTACCATGAATTCACTAGTTTTTTCTTTTGTTTCAGCAAAACGTTCCATTAGAAAACCTTCATACCTTAACACAGAAAACACAGAAAAACACAGAAAACAGAAAACCTTAATAATAATAATAATAATTTATTTATTACCATTAAGTAGCACGAAACTAGATGTTTGTAAGTGCTCTCTGATAGACAATAATACAGAAATACATATTTACAAAATCGAATTACTATAAATAAAACCAAATTGAGGGTAAATGTACCAATAAATCAAATACATAGAAAAAGAAAATCTATTAATAGTGCGCAAGTGACAAGGTTGAATAAAAGATTCATTATTTCAAGTCAACCTAAAAAATAAATACAATAAAAATTATCACCATAAATAAAAATTATAAAAGCGATCATCATAGCAGTGACAGTCATTAAAACCAAGAGCCAATGAAAAATTTCGCTACATCTCACATAAAAGGCTATAATTAAAAATTCAATGCAAGTAGCCACTTTTTAATTTCCCGTCGCATAATTGTGGAACTGCTAAATCCTCTTAGTGAAGCAGGAATTTGATTAAAAATAGCAGGGATAATATATTCTATAGTTCTTTTTCCATAAGAATTTCGCCATGATGGTACTTTCAACCATTCACAAGTACTTCTGGCGTTTTAAAGGAAGGGTTGAAATAATGATTAGTAATAACTTGATATTCAAATAACTTCTTAGTGTTAAGAATACGGTTTTGCATGTATAATTCGTCCAAGGATTTATTTTTACCGTATATTTAAAATATATATATTTACCGTAGAGTACTTTAGTTATTTTGTTTTGGATTTTTTGTAGACGGTTTAGATAACTATCAGTAGTTGTTGCGTAAATTTCACATCCATACCTTAGTTGTGAGTCGATCCAAGCATTATAAGATTTAGTTTTGTTTTCTTACTTAACATATTTTTTATTTTGTAAAGGGCAGGTACACTTCGTCGAATTTTATGGATAAGATTTTCTATATGATTTACAAATTTCTAGTGTTTATCAATGGTTAGACATATCTACTTTGCAGTTCCGACTTGAGGTAATTGTTTAATAGTGTTTGTAGCATTATAAAAAATACTAGCAAAGTCGCTCGCTTCGCTCGCTCATTCCGCGTCGTCTCGCTTCGCTCGAGGAGCTTTCATGCTGTAACTCTTGTGCTGCTGACAGACATTCCACGTCTAAAACGATCAAGCAAATGGCCAGAGTGCAGTACGCGTTTTTTGTAAGGCCTCACTGCATAATCAAATGATAACCATAAATCATTCCAACAGTCTGGCCATCCGAGAGCTGCATGCGCGTCGATCCATGCGTCCAGTAATTTTTTTTGATTCCAAGGGCGTTATAAAATCATGTGCTGATTACTTCGACGCAAACTAATTATTGCTCACAGTTCGTCCATCACATTCCTAAGCACTCCTGCATTTTATCTTAATCATTTAAAACATACGATTTGTTTGTTTGCACATTTGTACGTCTTCTCCTCCAGAGGTAATCCCCTATGAAGGTGAGAGATGTAAGATTGAGAGAGCGCAAAGCGAAACACACATTGAAAAGATTTAGTTTACGTGGAAATCGCTCGCTCTGCTCGCTCACCGCCGTGCTTCAGAAACACGAATGTTTGGCACCCTTTTAAAACCAGGTTTCCATGCATCAAGTCAGTTGATACAAAACCAATTTTAACATGTATAAGTGTTACGTTGCAAAATACGTCGTCCGTTTTGGTTATTTTTTGCGTGGATCTTTCTCCAGATCATCTGTGTGCGTAACAAATATCTTCAAGACGATCCATGCTTCACGCAATTTCTATGTACCTATTATTGTATTGATTATTTCGATGTACTGATTATTTCGACTCAAACTAATTGCAAATGTTGCTCACAGTTCGTTCGTCACATTCCTCAGCACATCTACATTTTACCTACATCATTCCAAACAGTTGATTTGGTTGTTTGCACGTTTGTACGTCTTCTCCTCCAGAAGTAATCCCCTACGAAGGTGAGAAATAAAATACTGATAGAGCAAAACGAAACAAACATTGAAACGGTTTAGTTTACATGGAAATCGCTCACTTTGCTCGCTCAATCCACGCATTTCCCTGCTTCAGAAACACGAATGTTTGACACCCTTTTAAAACCAGCACTACGTCTGTTTTTTCCATGCATCTAGTCAGTTAATACAAACCCATTTTAAAGATTTATATGTGGTTTGTTGCAAAATACGTCGTCCTTTTAGGTTATTTTTTTGCGTGCATCCTTTTCCAGATCAAACTATGAACAAACTATGACGTCATAAACAAACACCATGAGGGTTTTAAAAAAAAAACGTTGACATTATTTTTTCAGGATTTTTCGCGTTTTTGAGGGTCATAATATCAAGTGACAGCGATGAAAATAGGCCTATCCGAAGCGTAATTTAATTATCTTTCGTTTGGTCCTACTCTCATGTTTGTAGGTGCTTTGGTTCCAGAGGAGTACGGTACAAACAAATAAACACGCACATCATACGTCCTTAATGATGTAGATGTTGACACATTTGCCAACCCAGCAGTATTAAGTTCTACTTCACTGCGCGTACGGCCTGATCTTCATGGAGATAGCAGGGTTCTACTTCCAAATTCCTTTGATCCTGACGTTGCTCTGAACGTTTCCATTTCCCATAACACTCCAGTTTCATCTTCTAGCAGGGCATGGAAGCGAAATAGCAGGTACGGCAATTGCAGCCAATTCGATTACAATCGAATGCAAAAAACAATTGCAGTAAAGACAATCCCCTGAAGTTTTCAGTGATTACGCCACGCTATTGAAATAACGTCGCGTAATCACTGAAAACTCCAGGGCTAAAAAACACACAATCTGAATGGAATCGAGCCCAAACGAATAGTGAAGCAAGACATTGGCGGTTCCAGAGCAATGGTGGGGAGCTTGGCACCATCTTACGCAAATCACTCCTCCCCCCCCCCCCCCCACCCCCCATTTCCTGCTATTGATCCCCATTCAATTATCACATTCAATAATGCTGAAGGCGGTCATGGATTATGCGGATCGGAGGCGCCTGCTGCTGCTCCACCGGCGCCACCGACGTTTTGTTTATTTATTTAACTGCGTGTTTAGGCACAGATCATTGAAATTATTGTACATGATTGTCGAAGTGGTGTATGCGAACAACAACCATATCAAAAGCCTAGGCCAAACAGACAATGTTAAAATGGTTTAGGCAAAATAAGACTACACCGAAGGCTGAATTCACCTTTACATGTGTCACGAAATAAAGTAGGGAGAGACGGTTGAGGTTTGATTGGCTGGGGGGGGGGGGGCGCGAAGAGGGAAAACATATATTTGGGGAAGTGGGGGTCAATTTGGGGTAAACGTGTCTCCCCTGGAAGAAAAATTGTCAAGATTTAGTAAAAAAAATCAATAAAAAAAAGAGTGGCCAGGAATGGGGGAGAACATATGTCGGGGAAGGGGATTTATCTTTGGGGATGGGAACAGGGCACCTTCCCCTCCCCCAATTCACCTCAGGGCAGCTACTATCCATTCCCACCTCTGCCCTCCCCCAAATTGTAGGTCCTCCCTCCCCGCACCACTGATGGCGCCCTTCTTTTGTTTTAAATTTTTGTAATGTATCTTCAGACAGCTTATCCCCCCTCCTCAAATATATGCCCTACCCTATCCCCTGTCACTCATTAATACGTTTTTGTATATTTTGTACTGAAACTTTAAACATTCCCCCACCCTCCAGCCCCACTCGTCATCCCTACTTGTTTTTTATTCCTTGTACTGAAATAAAAAAATCCCTTGTCACTCATCCGTACTTATTTTATTTTATTTTTGCACTGAAACTTCACAAAGCTTCCCCCCCCCCCCATCCCCGTAGCTTGTCCCTATAATTTTTTCGAACTGAAATTTCACTAATTCCCCCCATTCCCACACAGATACGGCGCCCAAGCGCGAGAGGGGGTGGGGGGAGCGCGGCGGCTTGACTCACACCAAAGGGAAGCACTGATATTTTCGTCGGGGAACAGAATTAGGGTCATCAAACACAAATTTTATTGTACCACTACTGCCAACACCTGGTCAATCATCTCTCCCCCCCCCCCCCCCCCCCC
>JAHWFP010014508.1:33982-44585 GCA_023313725.1 Lithobius niger | reverse complement strand
CCCCCCCCCCCCCCAACCCCCTACTAACTAATTTAATTTTCATAATCGATTCGAAAATGAACCCCATTCTAACACATGGAAGCTGGCCCCTACCTTTTTTTTTACTGAAATTTCTAAAATGTTTCTTCCCTGCGCCCGGGTCGTTCGACACCTAAGTTCAGATGGTTCAGATGGTTCAGATGGTCGTCTACGACAAGACAAACTCTTGTCGATTCTCCCGATATCCGAACAATATGGGTGATTACCAACTACGAATTTCCCTTTTTTATTCTGACACGCTGGGCTGTATCGTATCGCTGCCTCAGTTCTGAACCCAGTGGTCGAACCTACGCCAGGAGATTGAAGCTGCGTTCCCGCTTCAGCAAACTCACTTCAACCTCCGTTGGCCTTGCTCGCGCTAGGTATGCTCCGTTTACAAATTACTTTCTTTTGACACAGCGCCTTCGGAAATATTGCCCCCCCCCCATTTAATTTGCCGTTCGGTCGGTAGGTGGCATCGTATGTTCGCGCTGCTGGACGTTGCGTTCCGGGCGCAGCTACTATCTCAGCGGGCCTTAGCTGCTACTCTTATAATTTGCCGTTCCGTCGGTAGATGGCGGAGATGGCATCGTATGTCCTGCTTGCTGCTGCTGAGCTGAGCTGAGCTGAGCTGCAGATGCAATGCGGAGTTTGTGTAATTATATATATAGATGTTTTGTCTTTGTATTCATGTGTGACGTAGCTATTGGAAGGTAACATGTTTTGTCAATGCTGAGGGGAGTCATTGTCAGTCAGTCAGTTACAAAGCTTGTTAAAGTCAAATTGTAGTTTTTTATGCATGTCCTCATAATTTAGATGAATTGAAATTAGTATTATATCATCTGCATACAAGGTCACACGCGTGTTCTACTGTAGATCACCAATATCATTCACATAAATCAAAAATAAAAGAGGCCCTAGTATGGATCCCTGAGGTACACCAAATTTAACATTATGCCACTCAATGATTGTGCTGTCAATTTTAATGCAGAACTGTCTATTGGTTAAGTAACTTTTCAGAATATTAAGTATTTTTCTCTCTAAGGCCAATTTTTGTCATTTTTGTGAATAGTTTGTCATTTTCAAGAGTGGCAAACGCCTTTTGTAAATCCACTAGTATGGCACCAACATATTTTCCTTCATGAAGGGGCCTAGTTACAATATTGCTACTATTCCGTAATGCATCCACAGTGCTTTTCTTTTTCTAATAGGCTACCCGAAGTGATTTCTATAAATTAACTGATATCGTGTTAAAAAACTCTCAGTTCTAAGTGCGAAATATTTTTCAATTTTTTTTTTAATAACTGGTAGCACAGAAATTGGCCTGTAATTATTGTGGCGATTTTTTATATCTTTTTTATAAAGACAAATTGGTCTGATTGTTTGTTTTTTCAAGCTTTCCGGCCAAATTTATTTTTCAATCATAACAGAAATAAGTTTAACAATGAATTTGCAAGTATTAGCTTTAGAATTTACTAAATGTTCCATGAAAATGCCATCGTGACCAGTTGATTTTTTAACAACAATATTACTTAAGATGCAATGAATTTCGTATGCTGCTGGTTCGGCAATGCACATAGTTTTACTAAAACTTTTGGCAGGGTTGGTTGATTTATATCATTTAAATCACGATTTAAATCATGTAAAAAAATCTTTGATTTAAATCATTTTTATAACTGCATCAAAATTTTTAAATGCTGTGTTTTAATAATCAGTTCTTAATGTATACACCTTGTTTGGCATCCCTTCCCTATCCCTGCTCATTTACATTCTGTCTGTCCAATAAGATTAAAACTCATTGCATCAGCCAGGTAGAGAGAGGTCCCTTGGGAATGGGGAATTCTTGACTTGCCTTGCTGCAGTGGGGAACCCCTTAACTGTAGTGGCTCATTCAGTTGCTGGCTGCCGAGCTGACCTGGTGTGAACTACTGACTGGGTGTAAAAGTTAAGCTGTAGTTCATATCAAAGAGTAGGAAAGGAAAGTAAAACTATATTGGACTCTGAAGATGTCAATGTCAGGACGTAAAAAAGACCACATATGGGCATATTTTGAAGAGGAAAAGACCACAACTGACAAAGGAGTCAGAGTTAAAGCCAAGTGTAAAGCTTGTGGAAAAACATTGCAAGGGCTTGTTGCTAGCCTCAAAGCCCATAAAGAAATGTGTTTTTCAGCATCTAATGAAGATGAAACTGAAGATGTTTCTGGAGATGCCTCTTTAGAATTATAAAGTTCCAATGCAGTAGTTGGCCCTGTAACCCAATCCCAGCCCTCCACATATCGGGTACAACTTTCTGAAGGCACACCATACACCCCTAAGAGGCAGACGACTGACGGCTCACGCAATTCCTCCTCTTGTAAACTACTTAAAAAACTAAGCCAATGGACTTATTTGTGATCAAAACATCTAAGCAAGAAAAAACTGTAATAGACAAACAAATAGCCCGCAGTATTTATGCAACAAATACACCTTTCCGAGCCATAGATAATCCAGAAGTGATTAAAGCATACAACGTGCTTCGTCCAGGTTACATTCCTCCGACACGAAAGGACATTGCTGGACCCCTTCTTGAAGGTGTTTACCAGGAAAGAAATTGATAATTGTTCTAGCATTCTTGAAAATCAAATTGTGTCTACGTGCATCGATGGGTGGTGAAATGTTCATAACGAACCTATTGTTTGTGCATGTGTAACAACTCCATCTGGCGACGTTTACTTGACTGAGAACTCTCATACAGGAGAATACCTTACGGATATTACATTGGCAACTATTAAGAAGACAGAAAAGCAATTTAAAGGCACATAAATCCCTCCGTCCTGGCCGCTTTACTCATACGTCAACTGCGCTAAAATATAGTTCACACGACCGCGACGCGCATTGCTCTGTGAAACAAGCATGACGTCACATCCGACGCTAGATCATACTCATTTCGGAGCTGCGCCATGTGACACGTCGTACGAATGCTAAAAGGTAAACAAACACTGGCGCAGATGACTGCACGTTATGATCATCAATGTCTCCTGTCTGTTGCTGCGGTAAAATACCCACACGTTAGTTTTATTTGAACGTAGTTGACCAAATAAAAGATTCTGGGGCCTTTATTCTGTGTTGATGTCGAAATTTACGTCCTATCGTTGCCGACTATGTTACGTATATTAATTTATTGGCGATTTCAAGGAGGCATGCTTAGGGACCGGTAATTATGTATCGCTTTTTTTTTGGGGGGGGGAGACATTTTAACTCCCCCCCCCCTTCTTCGGGCAGTAAGTTTACGCCCCTGCGACCGATCTCATTTTGTCCTCCCGACCGTTATTTTTTCCCTTGCAGCCTAATTTGTGACTTCATGTTTTAGTATATGTGAGCGTCATACGCGGCGTTGCTGTACAGAAACAGCTTAAATAAAAGGCATAAAATTGGGTCTGTTTTAAGTGTACCATCAAAAAAAAGAAAGCTTCTCCCGACCAACCCTAGTTGTAATTTAATTGGTACTGCAGCTAAACGTTTTTTTCCATAGGCCTTATGTCTGCTACGACAATTTACGTCTGAAACTCAATCCGCAATTTAATTTCTTCTCCGCCTTTGGTTTTGTCCATCACTGTGTCAGGATCCTGACACCCCTGACCCACCCCTTCTTTCCTAGTTTCTTGCGGTAAACATAGGATAAGCCTAATTGTCGATCCAATTCTCGTTTTGTCCTTTGCTTTACCGATTCGGTAGCAAATCTACTTGGTGGAATAAATAAATGCGTTCATCACTCGCCATTTCTCCTGATAAGCTCAGAACAAGGTTAACTGGGATTGAAGCTGCGTGCCTCGAGTAAGGCAGCTACTATATCTCACTTGGCTTTAGCTCAGGAGCGGGAAGTCATGTGACTTGAAGTGCACGAAGAATGACTACGTCACAGACTAGGCGTGTAAACATCGCGTGACGTCGCCTCAAAAAGGAGCCCCAGAAGCACCCAGAAGTTTTTGGCGGGAGTGAGATACTCCTCGGACCGAGCGGTAAAAAAGAAGCTTACTAGCGTACACGCGCCACATCTGTCACCGGGATCGTACTCTTAGACGATCAAATAAAAGGTAAATGAATTCATATAAAACTATTTCCGGTAATGTATCGAGGAAACCTGTTAAAATATACCGGAGGGAGTTATGTGCCTTTAAGTGCAAAGTGCGTAGCTTTGTAAGCGACAATGCTTTCAACATGACAATGATGAGGAATGAATTGGAAAAGAATGATGAAGCAATGTCTTAACGTATGGGTGCTCAGCATATATTTTGAATTTGCTTGCAAAAGATTTAGAAATACATGGTGTGAAAGAACATGTGGTTCAGATTGTTAAATTTTTTCGTAGATAGATATGGACATTAGAAACAAAGTTCTTAATTTAGGAATTAAAAGGAATGCAGAAGACCTGCTGAATATATTAAAACCCATTGCTGTTGTTCTGGACAGTATGCAGAAAAATCGCCGCACTATATCGGATGCAGCTGTCATATGGAAAGATCTAAAAAAAATTGATTAAAATCGTGAATGACAAAGGCAAACGAGAATTCCATAAACGTTATGACAACATGGCACTCACACCTGCTCATTTTTTGGCTAGCCTATTGGATCCATGATTGCCAGTCGGGACCTTGTCACATGAAGAAAGTGAAGCTGCACTTGAGTTTGCTATAAATAAAATAAATAATAAACAAAGTTTGAAAAAAAAGTCAATAAAAATATAAAAAAAATCCGATTTAAATCGAAAAAATCTGATTTTTTTGATTTTTTTTAATATAAATCATGATTTTTTTCCAACCCTAACTTTTGGTACTAGTCATTTTTTTGTCCATTCTGCAAGTCAAATTTTTATGCAAGTTTTTTATTTTCGGCACTCGTCATTAAATTTTTTTGCAAAGTCATTACACACGACTTCAGTTGGTTCATAAAAGTTCTTGCGTATTAGTTCATCGATATTTACATTTTTTTTTTTTGCATTTGTAATAGTATTAATTTTACTCCAAATTTTTGCAGAATACTTACTATTTTTATCAAAGAAATTTTCATAGAATTTTTGTCTGGCATCAATTATTTTCTTTTTCACTTCTTTGTTAAGAACTTTGTACTGTTCATTCAGTTCTATTGAAGGCTTATCTAATTTGCTAATTCTTGACCAGAGAGCATTTTTCCTATTTATTTGTTCCAGAAGGTTTTTATTCATCCATTCTTGTTTGTTTGTTTTGCTAGCTAGTTTTTGTGTGCAGGAAATTGTATTCTTCTTATATATATTAATAATTTCTGCTTCAATTTTACTGTACATAGTTTCAGGGTCTTCATACGAGTCTAATATATTCCAGTCGTATTGGTTAATAATTCCATGGTGAAAAATTTTAAAGTCTAATTTTTTATTCTCCTAAATTGAGTATTATTATGTTTTGTTTCATTCCACATTTCCAAAATGGTGAAATAATAATCAGCTGATTTGATTTTCACAACATATCCTTTGCTACAATATTTGTTAAGTCTAACAAAAAACGGGTCGAGACAAGATTTAGTTAATTTTCCCCACACAAAATTCTTCTCTAGTTTCGTGTCGATCATTAAAACAAAACCAAATGAGACCAGCATGTTTTCAAAACGTTCTACATCGTACTTCTCAGAAGCATTTTGCGTATCTTTAAGTAAATTAAAGTTAAGATCACCAGTGATTATGATGTTTAGTTTTATCTCCTTTTTCCCATCAACTCTTTTTCAGTTCCTTATTTAAAAAAAATTCCGACTCGACGATGGTCTTCTGTAAATGGGAATAAGGTTAAAACGCTGTGTATTTACACTAGAAGACACATCAATAACTTCATTTACATCGATATTTAGAAATGTAGCTTTGACAGCTATACGGTTTTTTTTTGTATTAAAAAAGACCATAACACCACCACCCCTGCTAACTTTTGGACAGTTGCAAAATTGTTCATACACCACATAACATATTTCATAATTATTTGATTCATCAGATTTAATATTAATTTCTGTTAGGACAAAGATGTCCCACTCAACATTAAAGGTTTTGATTCCCGATAAAAAAAAGCATCCCAATTAAGCCTACAGCTTCTAATATTTAGGTTCAGAATTTTTAGATTATTGTTAGCCGTATTGTTATTTACAAACTTTTGTTTCAATTCAGGAAAGTTATCCACAACTTCGTTGACGTCGAACAACTCATTTACTTTCGTCTTCATGATCTGACTCCATTTGTGTTCGACAGTTCCACTTCCAATCTCCTTGCTTCAGATCTCCTTCACTTTCAATGGTATTGACTATTATTGTCTGCCTCCTCCTTTCGTAGGTGTATCTTACCTCCTCTATAAACCAGATGTATTTGTATTTACATTTAGCACTTTTGTTTTGTTTTCCATAGAAGATATTTGTAAATAGGTGTGAGGTGTTCGTTTATGAATATTCGGTGATTATTTCCGTTATGAAAAAGATCATTGTTGGTGATTTTTTTCCGTCCTGCTTCCAGCCATCCACCCTGGTCGTTTCTGATTTTGAACTAAACCACAATGCATTCGGGCCTATTTTAGTTTTTACTGGGTAATCTGTGAGCCTTTTCTATTTGTGTGTCGTGGAAATTTTGTATTCCAATCTTCCTATGGTAAAATCCACCCACATTAGTTAGTGGAGAGAGAGAGTTAGCGATGCGATAGAGCCTCTTCACGCCTGTGTTGAAATTGGATTACGACGGTAGGCTTAACGTAGTACGTGTTTTCCCAGAATCAATCAAAACGTTTTAGGGATGAAACACTCTCAGAAACTATTCAGGTACGGTATTTGGCCATACATAATTTTCATGAAATATAAAAAAATTGTCGATTAGCATTTTTCAGCAGATAGCAAACTTTGACTGCCACTTGTCTTGCAAACGGAAGTAGTTCCAAGATGGCGCGATGCAACAACAGCTCAAGCGATGGCTTCTGCAGGTGCCTTTCGAGTTCCCGAAAGTAAACTGTAATAAATGTCTACAGCCAACCGTGCCAACATGATCTATTCGTGGATTTGCAAAAGAAACACGATTGCTGGGCAGCGTGTCCGAAGCTACTGTCTATCGTTGCAGAACCGAGTTCAAAGTAAGTGATGGGTGTTTGGCTGCGCCACACAAAGGAAATTCGAACAATGCATAACGCTTCATACCATTCTGTGGAGGAGAAAAAACAACGAAGAGTTAACGTAAAGCTGACATGCAGGCTTGCCTGCAATAATGCTGTTGAGATGACGATGTTGTCGAACCGTTACTGTGTGCATTAATTGAAGGTGCGAAAACACGGTAGGATCACAACCGTTATTCAATCGACAGCCTTGCTGCGATGCACGGACACACGTACGTAAATATGAGACGAAGTTACGCTTTCAGAAATTCGGAAAAAGTTCATGATTTTTGTCGCAATAACGACATTGCAACTGTTGAAAAATGACACGTGCCGTAAACGAATACGATTCTGTACCAAATTTTTCAAGGACGACAATGAGACAAATCACTCCGGATTGGCAGTTTACTTTCCGTTAACGTCAGCGTCACAGTTTGGCTAACCTGGCCTGGCCATTGAACCAGACGATAGTCTATTGTTTTAGGGGCGGAGGGGAGGGGGGGGGGTGAGAAGGACGTAAATTATTGGAGGAAACGTCTGTTAATGATAGCCACACGAAATCAGTGTTTGAACAGGCTTGAATGAGATGATTTTCGGCAAGTTTGACTACTTTGGCTTGAAAGTCCCACATAAGGAGTGAAGTAAAGCATTCGTTACATTTTGTCCCCCCCCCCTCCCCTCTTCCATACACCACCTGCTTTTAACGCTCCTCAAAACGGTCTTTTTAAAGGCCAAACTAATACGATCCTTTTCAGGAACATTTTTGAAAGAGATAAATCATTTCTGTTTAATAAAATTTCGTAATGTAGACTATTAAGCAGACTCTTAACACTTAGACTGACAATGTAGACTCTAACACTTTCTCCACTGAATAATGTGGGTGGATTTTACCATAACAACTTTATGAATGGTGTCACGCATATCTTCATTCTGCTTCATTTCAACGCTAAAGATTTCAAATGTTCCTATTTCTAATTAATAATATCATAAGCACACATGAGCAAACTTCTTCATAACAGTTTAGCGATAACTTCAAACCATGATTAACAGATTTCTACATTAATAGGTCAAAACAACATTTTCATCTGAACATTTAATGCAAAGAAGATAGATTTTCTCGTTGGAACTAGTGCGCTAAAAATTATTCCTTAGCATTCACTCTTTCCGTATTTCTTGGGTTCCTTTTTTTTTTTGTTCGTTGCATCTTTTTTTTCTCTCTCATTATTCTTTCTTCGTTCAATTTCTAGAAAGTAAATTTACTTTTAGGGTGTGTGTTGCTGTCAGGACGCAGCTTTAGTGAGTGTGTGTGTGTGTGCGTTACTTGGGCGTCGAGCCGAGTCATTTGCATTTTTCCCAGCGCCCAGATTTCATTTCGTTCCGTTCGCCATCAATGGCTGGCCTGTCACGGCTTGGCTTTCAGCGGAAACGCCATGTCGACGCTCTTTTGTCCTCTCTCTCTCTTAGACTCCAAGGAAGAAGGGAAAGAAGACAGGGGGGGGTGGGTTGGTGGTGCGGGAAGCGATGGTCTTCTTATCCGTTTGGGCTGACAATGAGATGGATCCTGGCCCACAAGCGTTAGCTTGCCTTATTAGCGTGCATCTCTATTAGACCACCCATTACCCGCCCCTCCCCCCATCCACACATACCCAAGGGCCCAAGGCAAGGGTTGCCATGGTAACGGGGCCCACCAAAATGTCCCAGCTCCAAATTAAGGCCTAAAAAAATGTGATCGATTTATATTTAACGGGGGAAAAAATTGAGTTCCTGAACGGAGAGAGTCGTTTTTTTTTTGTAAGTTAAGAGATGAGTCCCACAGAGAAAAGAGAACCATTATTGCCTACTGCTCCATGACGAAACACGTTTTCATTTTCGGTGATTACTTCGTGAGAACTTTTGTTTGTCTTCGGCAAAGGACCATAGTTCATTACGTCAGGATTTGGAACAGAAACTTTTTATTTTATGGCAGTTTTCGTCTTCTGTGCAGACACCTGAAAGATAGGAATTTCTTGACAGACACTGAAAGAGGCGATCTTGGAAAACGCTATTTGAGAAGGCCAAGACAGAATCTGCTGATCTGCGTGTATGTTTGATATTAAGGAAAATTGGAAATAAGCCATCAGCCAAAATTATACACTAGAAATAACGTAGTTCAGTAAGCCAGCTTTATGCACTTACGTTTCGTCGGAGTGGCATGACCCGGATTCGAACCGGCTACCCAGTTCACCACCAGAACACTTGCATAGCGCCATAACCGCTATAGCCACATCCTCCTATGTGGCCATAGCGGTTAAGGCGCCACGCAAGTGATCTGGGAGCGAACTGGGTAGCCGGTTCGAATCCGGGTCATGCCACTCCGGCGAAACGTAAATGCATAAAGGTGGCTTACTGAACTACGTTATTTCTAGTGTATAATTTTGGCTGATGGCTTATTTCCAGTTTTCCTTAGTATAATTTACAGGGATTTGTGTTTATTTATTTTATATATTTGGTAACCTTGACCCCCAACTTCATTTCTGGGAATAATGATACAATGTCCACCTTAAAACAAAACAAAATGAAGAATAAAGGTTGAGCTGAATGATCTTGAATGTTAAAAACGTTCAGTTTGTGCTGAATTGACTGCTTGTTTCTTGGGTTTGTTCAACTATTCCTTCCAAATTAAAGCAGCTACAAGCCAGCACAAACCTTTTTAATAAAAAGCAAATTAGACCAGAAACAAGCCAAATAAGAAAAAGGCCTGATGAAGGTATCGATGCTTTTTTATATTATCCTCGGTGCCGAAATATTAGACTCGTTTTTATTTGCGTGCGCTATCGACTTCGTTTTCTTGACTTGAAAGGCATCTTTTGTGTCCGCGTGATGTTTTTTTTTACATTTTTATTCTGGTTATGCTCTTACCGCTACACATTATTTTTTTCCCCTAGCAGTTTATATTAGATCTATCATTTCATGCTTCCAATATAAGTACGTTACATTTGAGAGCATGAATGATAAAGCAAAAATTTTACACGATTTTTTACTCGTTGAAGGCGTCGTGCTTCAATTCCAAGACACGGCCTTTCACAATAGAAACTTTTTGTATTTTTGTCAGTAAAAAAAAACAATTCTCCCACTTTCTCTGTATTTCAAGAAGAGATGACGGGCGTACTTAAATACATCGTCGGATTTATTTAGCAGTAATCTCGGTTCGAACGCTACCATCAGTGTCGTCTCGCTTCATTGAGCAAGTTTAAGACTTCAGCTAATCTATTCTTCTCCTCAAACATATACAGTATAATTTAAAAAAAAAATCAAAAAAAAAAAAATATATATATATAAAGCATGGGGAAAAGATTAAATTAAAGCCAAAAAAAATCAGGGTTGGTGTCCGGAAACGGCAGTGAGAAAGCTATTAGACTGAATCAAGTTAGGTTAGGGTTTGGGTGGGGCTTACGTACTAGGCAGCCTTCTACATAAGTTGCC
>JAHWFP010014508.1:22003-33972 GCA_023313725.1 Lithobius niger | reverse complement strand
TGTTGGAAACTTTATTTGGGCAAATAACTAACCTAAGAATCGCGACAGTTGGCATGGTATTTACCAGGGGTGGTTTTTACCAGGTTTTTACCACCCCGGGATAAAGTACGTTTTCCCAGTTAAAGACAAAAATAGGTATGTAACGTGTAAAATATAATTACATTAGTTTTAAAAATTAAATCGTGTTAAATATAAGGTAATTATGCAGAAAACATGATTTTGCCGCTAGCAACCAATTTAACCTACCAGTATGCTCCTTTTGTCCTTCCGGTTCCGAATATCACAATGAAAACGTGGGCAAATGGTTTTTTCCAACCGTAAATGCGTCTGAAAATAGCACATTTTCACATACAGCGTTGAGCGAGTGCCGCCATCTTCCTTCTCCGTTGCTTGCAGGCAAGAGGACCGCTCTAGAGATTAGAGAATAGCCAAACCCCAACCAGTTCGTTACAAGTGAAACGCCAAACAGAAGCCGGTACCTGCCTAACCTAACCGACAACAACAAAACCAGACGAAACGCACTCCTTTTGTCGTTCCGTTTCGCACGTTTCGTGTGGTATTGTTGTTAGGTTAGGCAGGTACCGGCTTCTCTTTGGCGTTTCACTTGTAACGAACTGGTTGGGGTTTGGCTATTCTCTTATCTCTAGAGCGGTCCTCTTGCCTGCAAGCAACGGAGAAGGAAGATGGCGGCACTCGCTCAACGCTGTATGTGAAGCTGTGCTATTTTCAGACGCATTTATGGTTGGAAAAAACATTTGCCCACGTTTTCATTGTGATATTCGGAATCGGAAGGACAAAAGGAGCGTACTGGTAGGTTAAATTGGTTGCTAGCGGCAAAATCATGTTTTCTGCATAATTACCAAATATAATTAAAAGTGTCTTCAATTCAAAAGATTATAATCAAAATATGTTTGCTGATGCAACGTGTACATAGGATAATTAACATAATTGCGTGTTGTAAATACAAAAATTATAATTGAAATGCTGACAATTTTTTTTTTGTGAATTGCCATACGCGTTATGAATCATGAATGAGGATCCCTATTCCCCGGGGAATTTCCCCCAAAATCAGAAAGAGAAACCAAAACCAAATACAGTACTATTGGGATTCCCCTTATTTTAAGAAAGTTTCTATGTTAGAAGTTCCACTGCATTCTGTTACTTGAATTTTCGTTTCAAATAGAATTATTAAGTGCCACTAGTAGTGTTAATGAGCAGTTAGGCTTCAAACTTAAAAAATGCATGTAATAAAAAAAAATTATAAAAAATAACATTTTTCCCACTTAGCTGGTATTTACCAGGTTTATACCGGTATTTACCAGTGCCCTGTCCAAAACTAGTTTTTCCCGGGAAATTGCCAACCCTGGCCAAAATTAAAACTTTGTTGCAGTTTCAATTAAAATTATAGTGTTACCATGCCTTAAAGGAATTTCTTATCACGTTTTTAAGATTTTTTCGTGTCGAATGTGGAGTTTCCGCTGTAGAGTCCGCTGTACTGTGGAGTCGTAAAAAAAAAATCAACGATGAAAACTCAGGATCCATTGGGAAAATAGGGTCTTTGTCTTTCAAATCATCATCTCAGTGTAGATGTCTTCAAAGGAATTCTTCATGTCAGCGTGGTGGATTGATACGACTTCATGCATCTAACCAAACGATGTCACAGGTGGCAATGAAGGTATAACTCACGATGGACGTTACCTTGGTAACAGCACTTATGCCAACCCTCGGTGGCTGCAAGTAGCTTGGCTAGTGCGAATCGACACTTAACAACACACTCACTGTCGTTAGAAATCCATCACTTTTTTAATTTTCATAATTTTCGTAATTTAAAAATGGACCAACATGGATGCATCAATATAGGCCGTTAACGCTGTCAGAGTTTAAGCAGCTCATCAAGCTTATACCTATGCCTAGTAAAAAGGAAGGGGGACCATAATTTAAAAAAATAATACAACATTAGTCATACATTTATCTGTCAATTCAATTTTGTTGTGTTCTCGAACTTACTATTTTGCTCTAAAACTTCCAAAAAAATTCACTGTACGGTCTCGTCTCGGATGAAAATTTAACTTCACTACTAGACATTTAATAAACTCTCATCACTTCACGTTGTTATCTAAAGGGTGCCAAACAATGACAGCCCCCCCCCTCCCCCGAGTAGACTAAGCATGATAAGAAAAAAAATGAAAGTACGAGTAGGTAGCCCATTTTATTACGGGTTTAAACTCACAAGCTCAATATTCAGTGTTCACTCCAATGGCGTCACGAACGGCTTGAAGACGAACATGGTAGGAAGGCAATAGTGACTCACAAAAATCCGTGTTGGTTACGGCCGAGCGCGGGTATTTGGTAATAACTCCAAAACCAGCAGTGTCGACATCATGAAACTTGGTGTCAGGGTAGGGCTAATCCCCACGCGCATTTTAAGCCCAACCACAAGTCCATGCGCATCCTGTGAGCGGAGATATAAAAAAAAAAAAACACGCGACAGCTTCCCCTGGAAGATGCTGCACTGCAGCACACTCCACATCTGCGTTGAACTCCGATTTCCCGAAGCACAGCATGAATGTGTTCCTCATCTTAGTACGACTAAATCGAGTTGCTAGAGGTACAGAAAACATCCTTTTTTTCAACATTGTCCTTCAAGATGGATCCGAAATTTTCACACACATTCAGAAAATGGAGTTCAACACGGATATTTGAGTGACTTTTGCCTTCCTACCCTGCTCGTCATCAAGCCGTTCGTAACGCCAATGGAATGAACACTGAATATTGTATTGAGCTTCTGAGTTTAAACTCACAATAAAATGGGCTACCTATTGGTACTTTCATTTTTTTCCCCCTATCATGCTTAGTTTACTCTGGGGAGGGGGTGGGGCTATCAGTGTTTGGCACCCCTTACAGTTTACCAGACTGAACGATAAAAGCACTGGCTTAAAACAAACCACAGAATGTGTCAGCGATGGATTTCTCGATTTGTCAAAAACCGAGCCTGCCTCTTCTGGACAAACGTAGTGCAAATTGTAAGGGTGCATTACTTTCTCATTGCCTTATTCTAACCACTACCATTGATTATTTGACAGTTAATCAAACTCGAGCGCAAGGGACGTGCAGCAGCCTCTCTATAATAATCCCATGATATCATTATAATAATTAAAGATTTCTTACTCAAAATAAAGTGAAGCACAAGATTGTTAAAGAATTACGAGTAATTAATGTTTTGTAGTAAATACATATCATTTCAACAATTTTTCTTAAAGATTCAGTCAACAAATCCTTTACGTTTGTTAATAATCACAATTTCAATTTCACATTGTCAATCATAATAATAATTGTTTTTAATATGAAGAGTTTAACGTTTTAAAGCCACACACCCATTAGTTTGCTTTTTAGTTCATTATTAGTGTTTATTCTTAAGATATTTAGGTATTTCATTAACAATTTTAATTGTGTAGTACTCCGCAATAGTTTTACCGTATTTGTTTTTCCATAATGGTAACTTTAATGATTCTTTCCTTAAATATGATTTCGTTTTAATTTTCTCCAGTTTATTTTTTTTAGCTTAAATTAGAATTTAATCATTATTGTGTAGTTAAATAAATTATTAATATTTGAAATCCTATTTGATTTTCTTATTTCAGCGGGTATTTTATTTTTTATTTTCCTTATTAAACAGAATATTTAATGCTTTGTTTTATGCCTTTTGCAGTCTCGGAAGTTTTCTAGCAGTGGATTCTGGTTGTAATTAAAATTGAGAGACGAGCACCGAAGATTTCTTTATATATGTATAGTTCGCTTAGAAGCAGACTTAATGATGATGATGAGGGATCATGATTAAACAAACGAAGCTTTAACAATCAGCAAGAGGGCGGGCGGGCTCATTCTTGCCACGGTAGCAAAGAAAAAGGGCGAGCGGCCGACAATCAAATGGATATGCGCTCTAACAATTAGTAACAAACACTACTGCTTCAATAATGCTGATTATTAGAGCCGAGTTTAAGCAGCGGGTATCAGCTAGACCGGCGTATGCTACGTTGGGGAACAACTAGTAGTTAATAAAAAGACAAGCCACAAGATGCGACGTTTCGGAATAGTTTCATTACGTTGTCAAGCAGCCTTTGTTAAGAAAATGTTTGCTTGACAACGGGATGAAACTATTCCGAAACGTCGCTTTTTAGTGTATGCTTGTGATACTAGTTGTGGCACAAACCGTACTATTTTATCACGTTATCCTATAAAATGAAAAAGAAAATCCAGCAGCCGTCACAACGGTTTCTTTTTCGGCACAATAAGTTGGGATAGTTTTTTTCGGTGGGGAAAGGGGGGGGGGGGGGCAAAACCTTCGATTCCCTCATGAAACCATTTTCTTCCACCATCTAATGTTCGAGCACGGTGTTTAGAAATAGGCTTTAAAAATGTTGTTGAAACGAGGTGCATTGAATGTTGGCGGCGTAGTGTACTACCAGCACGACCGAATTTCAATGAGCGAATTTGTGGCGGAATCCTACTTGCACGGGAAGGGGGGGGGGGAGGGGGTTTGCAACGATTGAGACTCGTGTTCACATCGCGTGCAATCCGCGCTGCGTGTCACTGGCTGTATCTCGACGCTTGGACGAGCAACTGAGCCAATTTTGGCATTTGATCCGACGAGAGCCTTAAGCAATCCCCTCCTTGGATTAACGGTCTCCCTTGACCGAAGGCTTAATTTGGCCGCCATCGCATGCGGCCCGGTTCATACGCCCACTTGGACATAAACCGGAATTTCAGCCGTCCACTTCACTTGACACGCCTGAGAAAATGTCGGATGCGAGAGGGAATTCGGCAGCTGTATCCCACTGCTCGGCAACGTTTGTTTTTGTAAATTTTAATTTCGTTAAGCCAGATGCTTTCACTTTCATCCGTAAATATGGCGAACGAATGTTATTATTGAAATAACGAAGGCACGTAAAACAAAAAGCTAGCCAAGGTCCATTTGGATAAAAAAAATGTTCTGCGCGTTTTAACATGAAGAAAATACGCGACTAAATTCTAATTTTGTTTGTCTGTTTGGGACACGATAACGTTCGTAATTTTTGTTCTGATTTGGTTGAAATATCATGACAAGAGGAGCATTGGTGCATGAACTGCACGACTTCGAAGACGAACTGCCAATCTCTAATATTTTCGGAGATGTTCGGAGATATTCCATGTAGAGCACTGGACTGAACTATTGGTAGAACGCTGGGCAGAAACCATAAGTGGAGCACTGGGACAAATTGAACACAGGGCATCATATAATTAATAATGCAGCATCGCTCTCTCGGCCGCGTAACTGCTTTTCTGAACTCATTTGTGTGCCTAATGTTTGGGGGCGCGGACTTGTAATCGACACGGAGTCATGTTAATTCCGAAATTTTGTTAAATACTGACCCGCGCGTGGGAGCCGGAATTATAGTAATGTCGGCCTCTTAATTTGCGTTAAAAGTGGTTGAAATAATCCGGAATTGCGGTAACATGGAATTACCCTAACTCTTGTCAAATTTGACTGTAATATGGTTGCGTTTCTGATGTTAAATGTATAGCCGCAGCGAGCGCGGTAGCGTGAGCGAGGCAGGGATGTTATTTATGGTAATTCCAGTTCCCTTGCAGGCGTCCGCATTTCAGAAAAAAAAAACAAGAGTTAGGGTAACTCCGCGATACCACAATTCCGCGTTATTTTAGACACTTTTAAAGCAAATTAAGAATCCGGAGTTACTGTAATTCCGGGTCGCACACACGGATCAGCATTTAAGAACCAGAATTAACGAGGCTCTGTGTTGATACAATTCCGGTGCCCCTATAGTGATTATATTTGGCTAATAACCAGAATTTGGCTGCAGCCGCAAGCAAGTTCACCTTTCTTTAATTTCGGCTTAATTTATTTTTGGTGGCCTTATTTATGGAATCAATCCATATTCACAATTCACATAATGAACAGTGTTTCACCAGAGGTGACTCTCGTGTTCGTATACATGTATAGCTCCTGGTAGTCAGTGGTAGCAATGGTGTAGAGGGTTTTGATGCAACCGAACAAAAATATATAAAAAAAACGACATTTTTAGTTTCCGCAATTTGTTGATGTAGGAGAGAATGAAGAAACACATTTAAATCTTGTTAATAAAGCAGAAAGATAAACTCTTGTTAATCAGATGGACTGCTTTTAGTACTGCTTAATTGTTTTGTAGCAGTTGGCAACCAGTTTGTGGGCCTTCTTAATGTGCTTTATACGCATATTTTTATGGGCTTTAATGGGGATTTAAAGGGGTTTTAGCTTTGCTATTCTAAAAATTGCGGGTTGCGTGGCATATTTTGAAGTGTTTGCAACTAATTTTGTTCTTTCAAATAAGGTCTCCATTCAAAAGACACGGCCGTTCTCTTGTAACTACAGAAATATTGCGGCTAGTTCGCCGTTTTTTCCATTGATATCGCTACTCTACAAATTTCCCGCGTTCAAAACATCAGCTGAGCGACGTGTTGACATCTGACTGGCGCAAGTAGACTTAAAAACGTGCTGGAACTTTCCAACGGTGGGGGTTGCGTGGCATATTTTGAAGTGTTTGCAACTAATTTTGTTCTTTTAAATCAGGCGTGTGAATTTTTCTAAATTTATTTGTGCCGCAGTTTATCGCCACGCAACCCAAGTGTCTTTTGTTGTAGCCTATACTTGCTATTTTGGTATTTTCTTCACTACGTGAATCGTGTATACTTGCATATATTTTTTCGGTAGGTTTATCTAATCATGGTCGTGTGTTCGCCTATTACTAAGCGAAATAAGGGATCTACCTCGGAGGATCAGCCGCCATTAAAACCTGTTAACGTCACGGAGAAATCCGATGAGGGAAATGGCAGTGAGACATGTGATGGAGGGAAGCAGCATTCCGGAGCAGATAGCGGTAAAGATGTAGATTTAAGAATGAATACGGATGATAGTAAGGTGATGGGTTTATTACGTGAGGTTTTGGAAACGCAGAAACAAATACAAGGTACGTTGGATTCCTTACAAAATGAACAGGCCGATGAAAAAGAAAAACTGGAAAGCATACTAGTTAAAGTTGATAAACTTGAAACGTTGCATGATGACGTCATAGATTAAAAAAAACTCAACTGCAACCTTAAAACGCGACGTTAACTTCGCATTTCACAAACTAGATGACCTTGAAAATCGATTACGCCGAAACAATTTGCTTTTTCATGGGGTGGCCGAGGAGGAAAACGAAACGTGGGAGGTTTCTGAGGATAAAGTTGTTGATGTACTAAAACGCAAAATGCAACATGCAATTGAATACCGAGCCATTGAACATGCCCATAGAATTGGTCGTAAGCAACCAGGTAAAATTAGGCCAATTGTAGTTAAATTTGCATTTTTCAAGGACAGAGAATCAATATTGCGTAAAAAAAGTTACTAAAAGGTAAAAATTACATATTACTGAAGATTTTTCTCAGGAAATCCGAGATATCAGGAGGCGTTTGTGGGAATTAATGGAACAAGATAAAGAAATTTTAAAACTTTCCTAGTTTTTAACAAAATTAAAGTGAATGTTACCCTTTACAAGCTAAATGATGACTGGAGTGATTTGGTAAAGGTACACAGCCAATCCTGAAATACCGTTAAGGTACAACATGTTTATTGTAAACCTAATGGTCTCCAACATGTTGTAACCAACAAAACTACTGTTTTCACTAAGCTTGTTAATGATGCTAGTGCTGAAGTATTTCCTGAATAATGTAATGATATTTTACGATTGAAGGGTGGTAATAATGCAGTTTTGGAGGGATTTTTTCAAAATGTCGCAAGCATTGTAAAAAATTTTGTTGAATTTAAGGAATTTTTTGAACCTGGTGAATTTGATTTTGTTGGAATATCAGAAACCTGGTTAAAAGAAAACTATTGTGATGGTGAATTCTAACCACACGGTTATCATGTGTATAGGAACGACAGGCCTACTAGAGCTGATGGTGTACTGTGAATGGTTAAAGATTACTTAAAAACCAGTTAGGCTATCCCTGACAATAGATCTCGAAATTGTGGCAGTGGAATTGCAATTAATAAACCGTAAATTAACAATCCTTGTTGTATTCTTGCCTCCCCCATTAAATCGTGAAATAATAGATAAATTTGATTACTTACTTAATGAACTGAATTCAGTCAGTAGACCACAAGATAAAATATTAATAATGGGAGATTTTAATACAACTGATTACATTCCTTATCAGCTAAATAAAAACTACACTCACTGTTTTTTAACACAAAAATTAGTTACAACTATTTCAGCAATTGGATGTAACCAGCATGTTACTTTTCCTACTTGTAACGAGCATTTCCTTGATCAGATCTGGTGTAACTCAACTGTAGATACTGCCATTGGCGATAAAGCCCTCCCCTCCATTCATTGAGGCAATCATATTTTCACTACCTCTTAAATCTGCTGTGCGCCCCCATAACAATATTTCTGTTGATTTCCACCAAAATCACCAAAAAAACCACCAAAAAAACGGACTGGCCCACTTGTAAAGTTAAACTTAGTCAAGTTAATTGGTCGGAATTGCTCTCACAGAAGCATGTGGATGCAAACTGGAAAGCTTTTTACGAAACTTTAAACGAAGTAATTTCTTCTACTGTGCCTAAAAAACAAAGAAGGAAAAAAACCATTCCCTACTTATTTTGACCGAGACGCAGTAAAACTTATTAAACAAAAAACTGTTTTAAGACGAAAATATCTAAAAGTAAACACATAAACGATTATGCCAATTACTCAGCTGTGCGCAAACAAGTTAAACAACGTATTTCTAACGGCAGGAAAACTTACTTAAAAAACATGTACGCTGGTCTAAAAAATAAAAATAATCCCAAACCATTGTGGAGATATATAAAAAAATCTGCGTTTAACTAAAACAATATTTCAGCTTTAAATAAAAACGGTAATCGTCTAGTTGATGTCGAGAATCAGGTAAATGAATTTGCCGATTATTTTCATAGCGTTTATACCAATCTCAACTCTGGAATAATCACTGACACCATCTTACATGACACTGTCAAAGTTAATATTGTGTGTTTTAGTAATTTAAACTTAACCAGACAAGAAATATATATGCAAATGCTAGCTTGTGATGTCGATAAAGCAAAAAGTCCTGATAAACATTCCCCCAGTATTTTTCAAAAATTGTGCTTGGGAGTTATCCCTTCCTCTTTACAAATTATTTAATGAATCCTTAACTGTTGGAACCTTCCCATCTTGCCTTAAAATCGCAAACATTACGCCCATTTTCAAAAAAAGTAACCCTGAATCAGTTGAAAACTATCGACCAATTTCGCTATTATCATATTTGTCGAAGTTGTTTGAAACACTCGTGCAAAAACATATGTAGAAACACTCTAAAAAGTATATTTATGATGCTCAGCATGGCTTTTGTGATGGCAAATCCACCACCACCAATTTATGCACTTCCTGGGACTACGTTATTCAAGATTTGGATGATGGACAGCAAGTTATTGCTATCTATACTGACTTTGCTAAAGCTTTTGATACTGTAAGCCACGATTTCCTTAATCATAAATTAAGTAAACTTGGTTTTCATGGTCCGATTCCAAATTGGTTAAAATCCTACTTAAACAACAGACATCATAAAGTAATTTACCTCTGGTGTTCCTCAAGGCTCCGTTCTTGGTCCCCTCCTGTTCAATATATTCATCTCTGAATTACCTTCTGTTATTCGTTCTCCTAATGCTGATGACTTTAAAATCTTCTCTGACTCTGTTTCCTGCAAATTACTTCAAGAAGACATCCAACGTGTTGCGCATTGGGCCTCTACCAATTCCCTTCTTCTTCATACTGATAAATGTCATGTCCTTTACCTTGGGAATAATAATCCTCACTTTCCTTACTATCTTTCTGGCAAACCTATCACTCCTGTCGTTGGGATCCTTATTGATAACGCTCTAAATTTCAATCTTCACACTGAAAATGCCATCTCCAAAGTCTTTCGTAAAGCCCATTTTGTACTGAAACGTTTCTCCAACCTTAAACCCACCCTGTTTGCTATTTTATATAAAACCTTGCTCCTCCCAGTCTTTGGTTACTGCTCCCAAATTTGTCGTCCCTACAATCTTTACTCACTTAATCGTCTTGAAAATTGCCAACGTCCCCTTTCCAAATGGTGTCACACTATTCGTTCGTTACCTTATTCCGATCGCCTACGTAAACGTGGGCTTTCCTCCATTCATGATCGTTTTCATCGTGGTGACATGATACTTACCTACCAACTTATTCGCAATCTTCTTGATGTGGACCCTGTTTTGTCCCTCATTCCAAACTTCAACTTGTCAACTTCACTCGTGTCATCCCACTCCGTATTTCTGGCACTGTATCTCGGACTAAACTTCGCTTTCACTTTTACACGGAAAGGGTTGTTCAACCCTGGAACCCCATCCCTCAATCTGTTGTTTACGCTCCTTCACTCAATGCTTTCAAATCTCGCTATGACGCTCCAGTTACTTAACTTCTTTGGGGTTTTGGTGGGGGAGGAGGGTGCTTCGTGCACCGTCAATCTCTATTTCTATTTCTATTTCAATTTTAAATGGTTATATTTCACGGAATACAACAGTTAGTTCTGGTGTACCTCAAGGCTCTGCTCTAGGACCGCTTTTTTTCATAATCTTTATAAATGACCTCTCTGAAGCTTTAAGTAAATGAGGTAACCCTCACTTATTCTATGCAGATGATCTGAAGATTTTTTACAAAATTAACTCTGACTATGATCATGCTTTAGTACAAGCGGCTTTGGACTCCCTCTCCACTTGGAGCAAAACCTGGAATTTAAAATTAAACATTGACAAGTGTCATGTAATTACGTTCTGCTCCTGTAGAAACCTTAACCCTCTTACCTATAAACCATAAACCATATCGAGTTAAAACGTGTCACCTCGGTTAATGACCTAGGAATTGTTTTGCAGTCTGTCTTTTCAATCAGCATATCACTGCTATAGTGTATAAAGTAAAATACCAAAATGCTTGGTATTTTGAAAAGTCTCTCTACTTTGTTACAGATTCTAAAACTATTATTACTATTTATAATGCTGTTGTGCGTAGTATATTAACTTATGGGTACATTGTGTGGGATCCCTCACAGATCTATTTGATAAATGAAATACAGCGAGTGCAGCGAAATTTTGTTAGGTATGTTCGTTTCAAAAGTGGCATAAATCGCGATAATTACACGTACGAAGAGCTATACAATAGTTTTCAAATTCCAACTTTACAGCAATTTCGAAAATCATTAGGCCTCAACTTCTTATACAATTTATTGCATAATAAAGTATGCTGCACTCAATTTTTAAGACAACTTTATATTCAATTTCCCTCAGTTGCTACTAGGACCAAACAACTTTTCGGCATTCCAAATACTAGAACTGATTATAAAACAACACTCTGGCACTATTCTCTGCCAAATCTTTGCAACAAACATAACCTCAATCCATTTCCAACATTTTCCAACTGGAAAGCTGCCATATCAAAAATATGAGTTACAACGATAATCGTAGGGTACTCTGCCCAAAATTCATGTCAATTTCAAATATATATCTTAAATGTTCACTTCAATGTTTTTGCCACCTCCCCTCTTGATTCTGTTATGAGGTTTTGTACCTGTTGAATCAATACTGCAAAATAAATAAATAAATAAATCTAGAAAGTTAAAAAAAATGTGAAATAACTAATCGGCATCGTGGAAACTCTGTTTTCTTTATTCTGCAGGAAACAAAACATAAACTGACTCAGCCTCTTAGAGTTGACACAGAAATTAAAATGTGTTTTTATTGAAACTATACAAGAGTTGCACCATTCAAACGGAAAAATAGTTACGTTATGACCACTTTGTTGAACAGTTATAAACCAAAGGTAGTTTAGAAATGATAGGAAAAATAGTAACGTTATGACAAGTTTATTGAGCAGTTA
>JAHWFP010014508.1:2939-19661 GCA_023313725.1 Lithobius niger | reverse complement strand
CCCCCCACGCAAAAAAATTCACCAACACCAACTCGTCACAAAATACAAATAGGCCGGCCTACTCTTATTTTGTGACGAGCCCCTGTGCACCAAAAGGGGAGTCATGATTTTTTTTATATTGATAACGACAGTAACCCCACCCACACACACACACAAGGAAACCAACAGAATATAATCTGGCACCGAGAGAATCCAGGCTTCAGGTGTTGCGTACGTATATTCCACAGTTATTTTTATATTGTGTTATGTCAGTTTCTTACACTTTTTATTTATTTAATTATGATATACATGCTGTTGGTTATAGTATGCAGTTTCGAACACACAACCGTCTTTATCATTTATATTTTTTTTTTCTGTGCAACACAACTTACTGTAACTTAAACCCGCCCGAAAAGACTTCCCTGAACGTAGAAAACGGTCTCAAATCTCGGATTTCAATGCTGTTTCTGAAGCAGAAAAGTACGTCAGGAGCTTATATGTTTACATATTAGTGTATTTTAAGCATTAATTAATAAATAACTGAGCACAGGATGCGTGGCACCGGACAAACTCTGTCACAAAAGATCATGAAACAGTGATTCTGAACAAAACAGTTGAAATTGGCAGTTATGCATTATTTATTTATTTCAAGGAGACAGAATTTTATTTATTTATGGGAACGTGTTTGTGGCCTAAAGATACCATTTAAAACGAAACATTTGTTTCCTGGGCACTTTTTCACAGTTTTCACCCTTTTCTGCTGAAGCATTTTAGCATACGTTTGACTGAGCTGTTTGTAGTTCATCCTGCCAGCCGCTAGAGGGTCTCGAGAAAACCGCCTTAAGCGGCTCAGAGTAGCAGCTTCCCCTCCTTCTCATCATTCCTCCATGGTTTTACTCACGTAGGTCTAAACCCCGTGCATTCCCTCGTTCAAATTGACATTTGTACTTTTTTCTGTTTATGGTATTTAGTTTTACGTGTTTCTATGTTCAAGACAGTTTCTCGCTTTGCTTTAGTTTTAAATCCCGTGCATACCCTCGTTTAAATGAGATTTGGTTTTTTTTCCTGTTTATATTTTTATTGTTTTTATGTGTTTCTTAGTTCAAGACAGTTTCGTTTTGGCACAGGTTTAAACCCCGTGCCTCCCCCGTCATTCAAATTGACTGTTTCTGTTTAAATTGTTTTGCGGTTGAGAAGTAGAATAGACGAGAGAGAGCGTGCGAGGGCCTGAAGGCCACGCAATCAGGGACGTAAAGGTTTGGGTTAGGGGGACCAGCAACTACAAGCTCTCGCGTTCCTTCCAGCCCTAACTAGGTCAGCGCCGTGTTATATCCCAACATGCCAAGCGGCAAAGAACATCAGCGCATGCGCAAGGATGGTTGCTCGCGCCCGCCATATTGAAATCCTCGCTTCGTTTTACTCAGGCAAGTAACACGCAGCGTTCCATCGATTTATTAACTAACAACAGCTTTCCGCCTGATTTGAATACTAAAATACATTAAAAAAATCTGTAATAAAACGCTGGGTGCCTGTGTTGAACCTTGTAATCGTCTGTATAAATTTAAACTTGATAGCAACTTCGCGATGCTTCCACTGTATTAGGCGCGTTTCTCATTCCAGCAGGTGGGAAGGTAGGGGAATCCCCTGGGGGAACTAAGATGGAGGACGATAACCACGATGGATGACGTCAATCGCGTCACAGGCGGCTTGCCCTTGTGCCGAGAGCTGGTTCTGCATCCGCCGCTAGTTGCTGGTCCCCCTAACCCAGACCTTTACGTCCCTGACGCAATAGGGCCATCTGATCACGAGCAGGCACGCCGAGAACGCGACAGCAATAATAAGGAAGCATTCGATCGGGGGAGAGAGAGAGAGAATCTCGGGGTTCCGTACGTTATGACTTGGAAATGAGCGTCTGACAATGAAAATTTAATCTGGTAATGGGAACGCCATCTCCAAGACAAGCAGTGGGCCTTGTTTCGAAAGCGGAATCCCACGCTTGCAAGATCGCGACAATCGTGAGCGCATTGAGGTGTGTTAACAAGAAGAACGCGCGCTTCCACCACGTATATCCCCGCGACAGCGTTTGCAAGGAAAAGCGCATCTATAATTGGCTTGCGTGAAGAGTTCGAGCGAAATGTAATCAAGAAATTGGAATTAATGGATTCAATCGTATGAAGGAGGCGCGTGCGCATTTCCACCCAATGATTCATGCTCGAAATGAACAAAAGTGCAACCGTCGTTATTGGAAAACGGGGCAGTCAGTTCCGGTATAATGAAATGCGAAGAAAGTGTAAAATCGAACCATCTTCATAAATATTAATGAACTTTTTAATTACCCGGTCAGCTTAGTTTTGGGATCGTCTAATTTCTCCCGGTGCTCCGCGGTCTACACAAAACCTCCTCTGACATACGCGTAATGGGGCAACGGTTAGCGGAACACTTGTTTGTTAGGAATCGGAATTAGCAAACACCGTCTCGGCTTGTTGAGCGCTAAGATAAAATTAGTCTTGCAACCGCATTTTCTCATTGTGTCACGAGATAATGTAAACGCCGGCTAAATATGGCGTCTGTGACGTCAGCTGGTTGAAAAAAAAATCAAGTTTTTTAGTTTTCTGTTCGGCCGTCATTGAGGTGGAGATCTTGGTGGCAGCCACTGGGTTGCGCTACTGCCGTGGTTCTGGTCTTTAATTTGTGTGCTCGATGTAATCTCTGTGTTGGCCCGGTAATATCGGACGCGGACGGCGGTGCACGCGTATACTTCCGATCTGCGGATTTCCTCGACGTTGTTGAATTTCTTTACAAATACGTATAATGGTCGTTCGTAATAGGTTCTCAAGTGAGTAGGCTACCTTTGGAGAGTATTTTTACCAATGTCAGGCTATCAAATTGTTATTTATCCTCCTGCAAACTTTCGAGCTGGCGCCGCTTCACTTCCACGTACCACCATAGTGGCATCCATTTTTGACGTCAATTGTGCCTGCGAATTGGTAACAATTATTTCGCCGTTCACTTTTCTATTCTTTGAAAAACTATATGAATGAAATCGCATCTTGGCTGCTTTGAACTGTTTGACTAAGAATTTCCCGTCTTTGTTACTGTATTGATATACGGAGTGTTATAGCGCTACCCTAGGTTTGTGTCATCGGAATTATAACAACAGCGTAGCGTTCATCCTATAGTTAAGTCTTTAATTTAATGCAAATTGTGGACCGCATTTTTCTATATATGAGAGCTTGCAGCTGCATTGTTTAATTTCATTCCGTGGTGTAGCCTTTCTAGTACGGTCTGTGCGATGCAACATTTGTGCCGATTGTGTCTTGTTGCAATACACTACAATCTATTCCAGTGAGAAGCTGCTGGAGTGCGAATTGCGTGACGCAACAGGTACACAAGTGTCAATTTGAGTGATCGTAGTTGTCGAAATTTTTCGTGAGAATCCTCGGGTGATGGATTGTGGGGTGCTGTTTTCTACACTTATTGTGTGCTTGGCTTGGCTCGTCGGGAATTTTTTGGAGAGAAACCCTTTCACATGCGTATTGTGTAGAGCTGTGTCTTCACCAGTGATTTCTGTGAGGTCATTGTCGTGTTAATTTTGGTGATAGTCCTGTGGTGTGAATTGTGTGGTGCTCCATTCCTTACAAACTGTGAGCTTGCTGCTGCCTAGCTGAAATTTTTCTGGCCTAACTTGAGTGCTGCACGTTGTGCCGTCTACTTGGCTGTTGAGAAGCTTATCGGTCTGTAGCGTTTCCGTCGACTAACCCTCACTGTGTTGGTACCCTTCATCTTGTTACATATTCTGCTTCGACACAGTGGGTCACCCTGCCAGGGATGTTGGTGACTAATCTGTTAAGTTTACATCCAATACCGGTCACTTCGTGCTCGAGTATGTACGCGTGAATCTACTCTAGTCATGCTTTGGATGAAATCATTTGTTATTGTTTGGTTATGTTTCGTTTTTCTGGTAGTGTGCATTATGCCTAATCTTAATGAATGCCCACAATGTAAGAAAAAAGTGGTAAATACTGATCGGGATTCTATCCAATGTGGGATATGCCTAAATTGTTGCCACCCTGTTAAATGTTTGAAATACGAACCTGATACATTTAAAACTCTGTCAATAGACGTTATACCGTGGTTTTGTAAATTCTGCAGAGTTCAACTCTCTAGTTTGAATGCCAATCTCGAGCAAATCAAAGCACAAGGCGACCAAACTAACAAGATTATTGGTGAGATAAATAAAAAAATGGACGATCAAGCAGAGCAAATTGCGACAATTAATGCGAGACTGGATGATCAGGAGGGAATGATCGAGTCTTGGAAATCAAAAGTTGAGGATTTATCTAATTTGTCACCTGGTAAATCTAGCAGTGACCTTGATGATGACACTATTTTCAAGGAAATCGATCTTCGTCAACGTATTCGCAACAACCTTGTCATTTTTGGTATTACTGGTGAGAATAAAATTGGAATGGCTCAGAATGTTCTTGAAACCATTGGATGTGATACACTTTCGCCTAAATTGTCTGTCATCGGTAAAAACCCAGCTGCCCCAAATGCTGTGGTTCGTATCTGCTGTGAAGGTGGCGATGATACTGTCAAGGTCCTTGCTTGTGCAAAAAATATTTGTGGTCATCCGGAATTCAACACGGTGTTTATATGGAGGAAGACTACATATCTACAAAGGCAAAAGCTCGTCAATCTAAAAAATAAAGCCAAATTAAGAAACGCACAAGGTGAAAAGGTAATTGTCCGTAATGGCAAAATAATCAATCGTCAGTTGAACGCGGAATGACGCCAAGCGTATGGTTTGCACTCCTCCTCCCTTAAGATATGCCTACTGAAAATGAGGTCACTTAAAAACAAATTCAATGATTTCTGTGTCTTTATTGAATCTGAACTTCCAGACGTACTTTGTGTTACAGAGACTTGGCTGAATTCACTGGTGCCTGATCATACCCAAGAATTCTGAAGAAAAGGGGGGGGGGGAGGTACAACGATGTGGGAAACACAAGGCAATCAGTTTTTGAAAAAGTTATCATTTCAAAAAGAATGGACATAATTCCAATATGTTTAGACTTATTTGAAGATTTTTCAAGAACGGTTTGTGCTATTGACATGCGATAAAGAGCATTGCAAAGCTGTCAAAAAGATGTTTCGAATGGTGTACTTCATTGTCAAGTTCCTTTAAATTTTGAAAAAGTTATTGCGAAAAGAGTGCAAAATTTTCAATATGTTTAGACTTTTTCGAAGATTTCTCAGGAATGGTTTGTGCTGTAGACACCAAATTTGGACCCAAAACCTAACATTGATAATAAACGGTATTATTTTTGGTTTTTAATTATGGAAACCTCTAATTGAAAAACCCATAGTGAACACTCAGTGGGCATTTTTTTTAGCAGAATTAAGGCAGTGTTTATGCACCAAATGGTTTGCGGTTTGAGTCTGCTACCATCCAAATTTCTTGTTCCATGCCATTAAGAATGAAAGTAATAAAAGGTACCATTTATAGTGAGACTGACATGTCTAGCTGAAATGGCTTAGTGGTAAGGTTGTGGGCTACAAACCAAGAGAATACTCGTTCAAGTCTGCTAACAGCCAACCAATAAGTTACTAGTAAAGTTAAATTTTTTTCAAGCATTAAGAAATAACAGTGGTGGTACCCCCAAATTAGAGAGGGGTTCATTTCTAATTTTAAGAGGTCATGAGAAGGTCCTGCAAAGAGTTTGATAGATGGCAGTTAGGAGGTAGATGATTTAGGAAGTAACTGGGCAAAATTGGCAGCCCAGACATTGTTTATGGCTTGTTTTTTTTATTGAAATTTGAGGCAGATTGAGGAAGATAAGAGGAGCCAAGTGGGCCAGGCAACGGTGGGTATACTTTTGAACGATTTTTTTGAATTAGGCAGGAGTTAAGAGGACCCACCAGACGATTTTGGTGTTAGTTTGACTGGATTTGGGACTTTTTTTTTTTGGTTTTTCCCCCAAAATAACCCAAAATATTACCCTTTTTGCAATGTTAGACCCATGGTACCTTGCTGCTACTCTGTCCCCAGACACCTAGTCAGCCTGAAAGCCAAACACACACTGACTGGTCATGTGCTCTTGCTCAAAAACCCCTGGCATATTAATTACCTTTTAAAACCTAACTACCCACCACCCCTTTGAATTAGAACCCAATTTCAAAAACTAAAACATTGACAAAAGCCGAACAAAATAACCGCCTAATTTATGCACAATCGAAAATGACCAATGACAGGATAGGAGACACATTTTTGACCAATGAGAACTCTTGATTTCAATTTGGATGAGTCCATTCTTGGAGGCCATTTTCCTGATTAAAACAGAACAAAATGGCCGCCCATTCTGGGTGCGTAAGGCAGGTTACTTCCAATCCTTTCATACTGATTCCAATTTGGTTCTGCAATAACATGCTAGCTTTCAGTACCAAAGGTGGTTGGTTCGATCCAGCCACAGTGGCAGTATTTTATTCTTTCAAAGTCTTCAAAAACCAAATAACACCCTTATTTTCAAGCATCTTCGTTTTATTCCTGTTGGGTGAGTGGGTAAGGCTCTTCACTCCTACAGGTCATGGGGGTCGATTCCCAGAGTATTTTTTCCTGTCAATTCTTCTTCTCCTATACTATCTATTCCTGTAAGGCTTCACGTTTTTGCTTCACATTGTGATTTTGATTTGTTGTCGGTTAAGGAGTTACAGCCAAAAAACCCAGCTTTTGGGGGAATAACCCCCCCCCCCCCTCCGGGTGTATTCTGAACTTGCTATCACTGCTATTTTTTCAAGTTACCCCTTCATGTGCATCTATACCAAATTTCATGTGTTTCGCAGCATGACTTGATTGGTGCTTGTTCATAAATATTCAGTTTTAGCATTGAAATGGCTTTAATTCTTGCTAGAAATGGCTTAATTCCTGCTGTTTTGAGAGTCACTGAACGAATCAACCGATGGGCCGACAACCTTAAATTTCATATCAGTTGTTACCACCAGTTAAGCACTCCACTCCCATATTTGTTTCATCTGTGTAGCAAAATTATTGTGAAAATTATGAACTAACTTATGTACACTTTTTTTTTTTCAATCTTGCGATTCTTAGCGGTGAAACTACCAAATCTCGCTATTTTGAGGTTTGATAACGAATCCAACAATGGCCCTACAATTTTAAATTTAGTATCAAGGGATAGCCCAGAATGAGCACGCCACTCCCATGTTCATTTCGTATGTGTAGCGCAATTATTGTGAGAATTATGAACTCTATTAAGTACAGATTTTTGTTGCGAGGGCTAGACTGCTTCGGGACAGTGTTGGATATTTCCAGAAAACAAATCAACAGGGAAGAAAGTTTCTTCAACCGTCAGTCAACCGTATTTTTTTTTCAGTGAATAACCGTCACAAATTTACAGAAACCAATTAACGACGGACAAAATAGCCATAAAAACCTTAAATAAAAAATCGTGAAATCAGGCCAAGCAGCAATTGAGCACTTGCTAGTGTCGTGCATCGAGAGTGCAACAAGAAGATTAGAGGAAATCTCACCAACAAGCACAGCTTCAGTTAAACAGTAACAGTTTGTGAAATATTTCTGGGTGAAGAAAAAGGTTTGAGCTAATTTTCCAATATTTATTTAATTTTAGTTTGATGTTTGAACAACACTATTTTAAAAACATCGATTTTTAGTAACTACAAGTCTCCATTACCAAGAATTTATAGGATTGGGGAGGAGAATTTGTGACTGAGACCCATACTGAAACATCTTAGATACATTCGCATTAGTTCAGTCTTAGTTTATAGAGGGTGCCACGTGTTTTATGTGGGAATTTCTACTCAGTTTTAGCCTAAAATTAAACTAAACTAAACGAATCTAGCTTATATTTAATTATTATTTAGCCTAGCTTAGTTTTAATTTAGTTTACTTTAGATTTGGGGTGAAAAATGTGCAAACATTACCAGATAGAACACGTGGCGCCCTCTGAAAACTCGGACTAAACTAGGGACGAATCTAACGCGTTTCAATAGGGACTTTTTAGAGTTACAAATTCTCCTCCCAAACCCATAAATTCTTGCCATTACGTATACAGGTGTACCAAAAATGCCAGAATTGTGCAGGAAAATGAAGACGTCATTTTGGTTTAAAAAAAAGAAAAAAAGAGCCCTGACTAGCCTATCACAGAGGTCTATGTGGATCTCCGCTATTCTAGGTGCACCATAAACGTCAGAATCATGCAGGAAAAGTTAAAATTGCCATTTTGCGGGAAAAAAAAGTACCATGCTAATAGTTTAATGAGAAGTGTGCATCCCAAAATATTCGTCGGCAGCGGTGGCATAAATCAATTTTGTCCCGTCAATATTTTCCTTTATTTTAAAAAGGGAGGTGTGAGCCATAAAGAGAGGTGAGCACCGTACAAATTCATGTCTTTTGAGGTGTAAAGAGGTGCACCAATTTTTCAACGGTGACTTTCGACGATTTAAGCTTTCACACCACGCAGTCTTTGTTTCTTACACATTACTCGTGCACTAGTACACCTACATGTGATGAATGTAAAGTAAGGTTCACATTACTTATGATGCCTTAAGGACAGTAAAATGAAGGAAGACCATACTCGGGTTGAGAATTAAGTGTGTTAAGTGGCACAAAAACAGTAGTGCTCACTGCTCTTATTATAGGCAACCATGTGACGTCACATGCATAGACATTATGAACATGTGGGGCAAGGTGCTATATACTCCCTGTAAACTGAGGGAGAATTGTGGTAAACACCTCATTACAAATTCTCGTCATTTTTAACTGGCAGACTGCTAGTAGTCATAGCAGAGCCATGACGTTTAATTAATAGCTTGCAACGCCAAAACAAACAACATATTGTTATCAGTATACAACGAAAATTGTATCCATTTCTTGTGAACTCTTCTAAACCGAACAACTTCTTACCTTGGTCGTGAAGTAGTTATTGAATGTTAGTTATAAAAGTTTCTTTTGCAGACATCACTCATTTTATTTTCTAACGAATCGTTGATTTTTGCTGCTGATCTCTAGCGTCTTGAAATTCGTCGTTAAGAAACGGTTTCAGAGATTTAATTTCAGATTTCGAGCTTGAAATCTTCTGTAACAGTCGTCTTCATTAACTTAATTTTATTTTACTCCATTCAACATCTGGTATCCTTTTTTATTTCCGTTTCCATCCACAATTTTCCGTTTCAATTTCCTAGAAGCGCTAGCCTACATCCTGCACCCACTCCAGCATTGCACGTTCGATTTTTTTTCCTTTCTGTTTCTTCCCAACTGGATTTCTTTTTTCCCATTATTCTTTTCTCCCATTATCTTTTCTCCCGTTATCCCCAGGTACCCAAGTTGCATTGTTGTCATTTATCCAAACTGTTGCGTGAAAAGTGTCGCAATTAATTTTGTAGAATGTGAGAAGCATTTCATGTCAGTCGGACGTACTCATCTCAAGGTATTAGTATTTTTTATTTATTTATTCATTTACTTTTGTATTTGTAGGGTACACATCGTAATTTTTGCTTAGAGGAAATATGGAAACACATACACGACAGATTACTAGCAGTTCTGTGAACAGAGACCTCGATCTTTCCCAACCCCATGAGAAGAAAATTAAATTGCTTTAACCGTAACTGTACTTTCTTTTTGGAAGGGCATTTTGAATTTGTATAATTTGGTGTAAAATCAAGTGCCTACGTCGTCCAGCCTTATCTCAAAGAATATTCGTAAAAACTCCATATGAATCCCTTCGTGCGTTTGGCTATAACTGTTGCAAACAGTTTTTCGTTTGCCATTTGTGCGCAAAAAAGGTTTTTATCAAATTATCAAGCACATTATGTCGTTCAGCCTTATTCACCTTAAGGTTGCCCGCGCACTGAGCGACTTAGCCGTGCGGCCAGGTCGCTGCAGCCATTGAAAATTATTAGTGCGTGGTTTTACATAAACGGTAAGCATTCTCATTGGCTGCAGCGACCTGGCCGCGCGCCAAGTAGTTCAGTGCGTGGGTGGACTAAGAATGAGCCAGGCGACTGGCTTGCTCGCTTGCTGGCTGCGTGACGTTCCCAAGGTGCAATGCGAGAAGTTGGGAAATGCGTTGTAACGCGTAGTGCGCTTCATGAGTGGGCGGGGATGGTTTATATGCGAAATACGTCATACATGGGTGGAGGGGGGGGGGGGTGGATGGAGTCGAAAGTGCGTCGCAGATACATAGGAGTGGTGGGTAGAGAGGGTGAAGATTTACGTATGTGAGGGAGAGGAGGGACAGATGGAAACATAATAGGGGTGGAAGTACATCTCAGCAAAGGTGCGTCGTAGTAAATCGAGAAAAGAAACGTTCCAGCAGGAAGAGAACCGGTTTTAGGGCCCAGTGGGGGGGGGGGGGGAGTCAAGACCCACAATACAAGGGCCAGTGGTCATCGTGGCCTGGAGGTTTGTGGATCTAGTCGATCCCCTGAAAGGGAACCTTGGCAATGTCCCCGGCAGGACTGCCACCAGGGTAGCGTGAGAGGCTACCATGCTCCTTCAGCAGCTATGGGAACTATTCTGGCCAATTATGGACAATTCTTTCGGCCCCTACGATGATCGGAGGTATTCCGGATCGAGTCCCCGGGTTGGCACCTCCCTTCACCAGATATTTCTTCTTCTAAAACTTTGGTAATGTTCAAAATTGAGCCGGCTCAGCCACACGAGCATGAAATTGCTTCGGCTGACTTAAGGCTCAAAGACATTAATTTAAAAAAAAAAAAAAAAACTCTAATTTATTTTAGAGATGTAAAATAAATTCACCCATCGATATTTAGACAGGCAGCAAGCTAGTAAAGAATACTCCCATACCATTACCAAATTCAAGTAACAAAAACCTTCTAGAAAGGAAATGTTAAAAGTAATACTGTGATTTTCCAATCCAAAAAAAAATACCCATGCAAGTTGGGAGATGTAAGACCACGAACAATCTGATGCTAAATTACGACATGAACCAATGCTTCAAGAGCTTACTTGTTTTCTTGAAGTATAGTGCGTCATGCCGTAATTTTAGTATCTGGATTGTTAGTATATATAGTCTTACATTTCCCAGCTTTTTGGAATGAAAAAATATTACGTTTGCGGCGAGTTGGCCGGATGTTTATCACGACTCTCTCATACGTCATTGGTTCCAGGTTCGAGCCTGACCCCATGCATTTTCGTGGTCATATCAATTGTGGTATGTAAAAGATCTTAGAAACTTCCGATTGGAATTGCTTAGCAACATTGTGTCTCTCTCCCCTATTGTCGCCATAGCAGGGATCGGCGATAATGAAATTTCGACTACGCGATTATTGCAGCGCCTTCATATGCGATATTTGCGATTATTGCGATGTTTCTCAACGTGTAGGCCAAGCTGTTTTAATTTGGTCATAGCAGCTCTATTACTACAGTAAGCCTACTTAATACATGTTTATGCCTAGTAATACTACGACTATAGGTCTAAATGCACATACATAATAGGCCTAGTTAATGTCATGTTAATGCAAATTATACAAAAAATTATTCTTATTTATTCAAAATAATTAAGTAGGCCTACTTTCAGGTGTTTTAAGCATTTGAAATACCATACAAGCCGCACTCGCCAGATATGCCATACCCACAAAAAAAAAACATTACCAAAAAAAAAAAAAACAGTGTACACAATCCGAAAATTTTATGCACAGTTTTGTAAAGATATGAACATGTGGATTTTAATTAATCAACAGACAAGCACTTTATCTTGTTACATTAATCCTGTTAAAATCCGCAGTGAGTAGCAATTTTTATTTTCCATTTGGAGGCCATGTTTGTTGAAAAATGTAGATTAGATGGTTTATTAGAAATAACTTCCGAACGGTTGCAACTAGAGACGTTTGGCTTACACCACTGGAAAGCTGGCGAAAATACGATTAAAATGGTGTATTTGAACGTCAAAATCGGTCAATATTTAATGAAATTGTGGACTGCGATGGGAAACAGCCAAAATGCTCTCAAAGCTGCGATTATCGTAAAACACGAAAAGCATTGCGGTAACACTATCGCGTGTGTTGTCTATCGCGATAATATTGAAATATCGCAATATCTCCCATCCCTACGCCATAGCGTGTTACTTTTAACATTTCCTTCGAAGTAAGCTTTTGTTACTTGTCTAGCAAATTTTTATTCCGCTGAGATAGCTAATTTTTTTAATGCTATGTGAGCTTCCACTGAAGAGTTATTTTACTCAGCAGGACTTCCAGTGTAAAGTATCGCCATAAAGACCTTAGTTTTCATGAAAGCTAAAAACAACAAAGGCTTTTTTTTTATTGCCCATTACTTGCGAAAATTTCTTCACATTCTTCATTTTTTGCTGAGCTGGACTCGCCATGGGAACAGCCGACACCATTGCGTTTTTGACTGAATTAATTGTGTATTCGTAAGTTTACACGAGATATTCGAAACGTATTCGCTGTTCTGGGCAAAAATGTGAAAAAAAATTTTTTTTTTCCAAAAACCAATTTCTTATGTTTTGTTCAATCTGTTTTGAAGGCAACACGATTTTAAGTTACGGCGTCAAATTCGTTGACTTTCCTTGTGTGCTTAGCAAATGCACCGTCCAAGCTGAGCCCTGGGGAGTATCTGTAACATCAGACGGAAACAAGAAGCAAAGCAATGCAGCCAGCTTCCTTTACGGCCGCTCTTCTTCGCGCAGTCAGTCTTGCACTCTATATACATATGCCGTGTGAGCATCAACATCCCGGAGCGAGTGCATCACCATTAATAATGCACGACTGTGTTTATTAAATTTGGGCCGTAAAGCCTTGATGATGACAAAAGGGGGGATCTTGACGGTGCAAATGGCCGACTTGGCACTTTCTAGAGACACTTCTTCACGCCGGACGCTCCGGTCTCTTCCCCGGCTGCAATAACGGCTATTCGTAGGTGTTGTGAGACACGCCAGAATGTGTAATTCTATCGTGTCAGAAACCTTCTCTTCGTACATTTCTAAGCGGTGAATAAAGATGTTCCCTGTTTCTTCCGCAGACGTTGACGTTCCATTATCAGACACAAAAAGGCTTCGCGCGTGTTGGCGTTTGTTTGTCTTTTTTTTTCAGCGAAAGAACTTGAGGTAAAATAAACCTGTATTGGAATTTTCAGTGCTTAAATTTACTTATATTTCTATACTTGCTAGACTTATAGCAAGAATTATAGGGTTGGGGAGGAGAATTTGTAACTCTATAACAAGTCCTATTGAAACACGTTTGAATCGCTTCTATTAGTACTGTGCGAGTTTTCAGAGGGCGTCACTTGTTCCTTCTAGTAATTTTTGCTCATTTTTCAACCCAAATCTAAAGTAAACTTAAATTACAACTAAGCTAAACTAAGTAATAATTAAATAAAAACTAGTTTCGAGTAGTTTAGTTTAAACCCTAGCTGAAAACTGAGTAGAAATTTCCACATAAAACACATGGTGACCTCTATAAACATGGACAGAACTAATAGTAATTGATCTAAGACGTTTCAGCAGGGGTCACAAATTCTCATCCCCAACCCTATAAATTCTTGGTAGCATGAATAGCCAGTAGCCAATCAGGGTTTAAGTTTGTTGTTTGAACCCTACTGAGATATTTTTGCGTTAGGAATTGGTTGGCTATGTCTCAGAGTTTGGGGCTAACAACAACCTATCATGGTGCGAAAACTCTTTATACGTCAAATAAAAAAAAATATTTTATTGTTACAAATTCAAAACTTGAAGAGCCTGATGTACAAGATGGGGTTCAGCTATACCATCAAGTTAGGCGCCCTGGATGTAGTAGCACGGAATATGCAGCTGTCTAGATCACGAAAAAACCTAATAACCTTTCTACACTTGATGCTAACCATACTGTTTGGGTTCTTTGTCGGGTCTTATTCCCTTCCACACCAGCAAGTTAGTTTGTCAAATCAAGAACCCCCCAGCATTTCCCTGCAAACATGGATGCAAGTTGCACAAAACAACTACATAAAAAGGTAAAAGATGAGAGTTTTAACAGTAAGTGACATTTTAATCTACGCCAGTGATATTTTGAAGAACATGACGAAGTTTGTTTATTGCTTGCTGATTATGCTTTGGTCAGAAGAATATTCCATAGGTAAATGCATCGAAACATTATCTAGTGAGTAGGCATGTTTGTGCAGACCAGCTTTGTTTTTTTCTTTGTCATTCGCAGCCTGGCGTACTTACAGTAAAGTGACTTCGCGGGGCCAAGGCTAATACCGCCACGTTTGGTTGAAGTAACGTGAGGAAGGGGTGAAAGCGACTTAAGGTTATGGTTTTAGGATTTAGCATACGCAGACTGGTCCCGAGTTCAGCAACTTGCATATCCTTAATTATGCGGCACTAAGTTACGATTTTAGTTATAAGAAGACACAGCACCTTAAGATGCCAATATTGGTCAATAAGCAAATTTCCTTTTGAAATAAACAAGGGGGAGACATTTATTGAAGGAACAGTTCAGGAATGAATCTACAGATACATAATTAAACTGCTGGAAGCGGTTTACGAAGTTTACAAGATGACATGAGGGTAAATAACATGTTGACAGGAATTGATAAAATGATGTTCCCAGTAATCAAGTGGTGCAATGAGTCGAGATTGGTTGTATAATCCAGTCTGGTGTTAGCAAATTTCATCTGGCATTGAAAGTTGGCTTCACCTCATTTTGACGGCAAATGGCATTAGGAAGGAAAATCTTCAGTCTAATAGCCTCCGATAATCAAGTCTGTCATTGGCAAATTTCATTTGGCGTTGTAAGTTGGCTTCACCTCATTTTGACGGCAAACGGTATTAAGAAGAAAAATCTTTGGTGTAATAGCCTCCGATAATCAAGTCTGTCAACGGCAAATTTCATCTGGCGTTGAAAGTTGGCTTTACCGCATTTTGACGGCAAACGGCATTAGGAAGAAAAATCTTTGGTGCAATAGCCTCCGATAATCAAGCCTGTCACTAGCAAATTTCATTTAGCGTGGAAAGTTGGCTTCACAGCATTTTGACGACAAACGGCGTTAGGAAGGAAAATCTTCAGCGTAATACCCTCCGATAAATGATATAACGGCTAAAACGCGTCCTGCCGAACACTGTGCCGTATAAGTAAATGAAGAACACTCTACAAAGACAACAAATATTAATATGACTACCACGCTATCTAAAATCACTGCCGTTGCAACGATCAGCAAGCGATTATGCATATAAGCCTACGCCCGTAAATTCTCCAGCTCGCAAGAGAGCATGGCTTCTCTCGAATCTTGAAATGGAAATTTTAAACCTCGATAAGATAAATTGGATTTTACTTATGCAGTGCAGGATATCATGGGAAGCACCGGTGATGAGTCGGCCATCACAAAAACACAGGTTGCACACGGAAAGCACGGCATACGAGGCAATGCTCTCCCTCTCTCAAGGAACATGACGTGGAGTGATGACACGAGTGACAACAGGTGAGATGACGTCAGGGTTGACGCACTTGCAGACCCAGGAACATGTGGAGCCTATCATTGCGAGAGAACTTATAGGGGGAAAGGAAAATTAACATAAACTGTTGAGAAATAAAATGTTGTGGAAAATAGAAGAAACTAATTATTGGATAATGTTGTATAAAAATAAGGAATACGTAAACCAACAAGAGAAAACAGAACTCAGTGATGCAAAAAAAAGGCAGTATACTGATTAAATGCTATGCCAAGGCCTATCGAGATACCGGTGTATTCAGAGAAGGGACGCTCCGAGCAGAGAGCAACCAATACTAACACATAGGTTCTCCTCCCTTCTACCACCTTAAGAAAAAAAAAACAGGGCCAAATATCTGTCCAAACGTGCTTTGAAGGATTTAGGACAGGGGTAGCAGAAAAGTGATATCAGTGAGATGATGTAATGTTTGGCATGTCAGAATGACTTGTTGAAGATTCACCCATTTGAAAAATAAATGAATAAGAAGATCTCGGTGTGCCAGCTGTCAGAATGGTCTACATATATGCACAGAGTTTTGTTCAACATCATTGGGAAGTCTCGATGTGTAGAAAACGGGACTGGCAACAAGTGAGAGCAACACTAAAAACACGGGCCAGAAGAATGTTTTAAAAAGGATAGACAAGCTGGGGGATGGAGGGAGGGGAGGGGGGGCGTCTACCTAGTCGCAACCGGTCTTCTGTAAATTTCCTCCACTTCCGGGCCACTTTCACTTCATAATTCCGGTTTTACCTTTTATTAATTTTAACTAAGATTTGGACGCTGTATGTAATGGTGAAATTACAATGCTGCCACTGGTATAAAACTTGCCACCACCGCCAACGAAAATGTTCAGGTGCACAGTCTCGATCACGCGCTGCAAAAGCAATCTCTATTATACAATCTAAAAGTAGTAACCATCACAATTGTAGATTAAAAATATGTTAGTTTTTAGGTCTGGTTTTCGATTTTAGGTCTACTTTTTGCCTGCCGTTTTAATACCGTAAGTAGCAGCTAACGGGGAACAGGGTTCGAGAGTAGGCCTATTCATCCATGCAACACAGTGTCGAGACTGGCAACGTGATTTTAGGGCTAATGTTTGTCGTTAACGGATTCCTCTTGATTTCTACGGTTGCGTGTCTTCCTCTCCCCCAAGCACATCGATCAAAGAACAGCAGAATGTGTGGCGTCTTGTCCTCCAAGCCAAGAGGTGACGAGATCGAAACGTGTCTCTGTCCTATAAACATACGGTACTCTAAAATCACTC
>JAHWFP010014505.1:18759-30792 GCA_023313725.1 Lithobius niger | reverse complement strand
CCCCCCCCCATAAGAAAATTACCTCTCCCTCTGATAAGTTGTGCGACCCAATACTGTATTATGAAGTACTGAAATACCAGGTATGATATGGCACATATCCTGAGTTTGGAATGGAAACGGTGAATCATTACGAGGTATTTAAGAACTGTTTACCCCAAACCTGGGGGGGCTGTAACTAAAGACTGGTGCATTTCCGGACCCATGTTTATAGGACTTTTTCTTATTATCTTTGATCACACAGCGGACCCTCAAAATATTTGACACCAATTTCCGAACACCCTGTATATATATATATATATATATATAAAATACGAGATTCACACCTTCGGAACCGTCTTGAAGGTTCGGAAGACGAATTTACATTGCCGAAAAGTGGTTTAAAGGGACATCCGGCCTGTCTTGTAACAGCCACGCGCTGATCGCCATCCGCGCAACTAGCATCGCGAAGGTCAACTGCGATAGTAGCAGGCGTTCCCCACAGCGAAGGACGTAGCTACTGTCTCAATCGACATTGTGCATAATAGACGAACTAGCACGAACGCATTCATCGTGTCGTCACAAACCGGAATAATTCTCGTATTTTAACATCACAATTTATAATTTTCTAGGCTAATGTCTTATAATTTTGCTTCGGCGACCTAATGAAATAATTCATTTTAATTTGTATCGCATTAGTCTTTTAGATTTTTGATCTCATGGTAATTATTAGAAAATTAATTAGTACATGCACACGTAGAGATGAAACGTCATGGTTATTGTTAGCGCGCAAAGCATCATAGACTGCGGGACGCAGTAAATATGCTTAATTATTATTATACAGAAAATCTCCTAGACGCCACATTTTAAAACGGATTTTTACCAAGGGATTGACTAACGGTAAGGAAATAGACCTTTCTTTGGGGTCTTTGGATCGAGAAAAATGGCGCTTGGGCGAATGTCCTTTTAATACGTTATTGCAGTAACTGAGTTGTTTATCGCGGGGAGGGGCGAGAAAATTGAGTAGGGGGTCATGGGTATTTTTGGACCCCCCCGGAGGGGGGGGGGGAGGGGCAAAATATTCACAACCCAGGTTCGACTTCCAGCCACAGAACGACATGTGAAGAATTAAGTTTTATCGTTTGGATGGCCGAACACTCAACTTCACTGCAGTCCCCAGATGCTACGACGGATGTTGCTTTACAGCAACATGACTTAACATGACGGTCTTTCCGTCTTCACCCTTTGGAAACCATTTCGAACACTGCGTGGGTCTATAGTTTTTTTTTTTAAGTCACACAGGTCCGATATGCGATGGATCAAATGTCCTTTTGGGTTGGCGGCTATAGGCCTAGACCCTGCCCACTCATGCGCTTTGCTTGGACTACCAAGGGAACCCTCACCTTTTGAAGCGTTTAAACTAGCCGTGAATAAGGGCCTAAACAACATTAAATGATGACGCCCTCCATTTTGTCCTCAGTGTACACCATTTTGTGCTCCATTTTGTCTGCAGTAAAATTGTGTACTGCGGACAAAATCTTGAAAATCTTAAGTGATAGTCTACTTTGGTTTTTTTAAACTATTACTTACAATCATATTGTTATGATTTACGGAAACCAAAATTGCAGCACAAATTTCCAGTGAGAAGTTGCACTAGAGGCGAATTTTCGAAGATATCACCAGTAAAGTTAGTTGTGAGTCTGTCACTTCCTCAGGCCACTAAATTACTACTTCAGATTACAAAAAAACTTTCACATGTCGTCCATTTTGCAGACAGTCGTTATATACACTAATACAGTATTTGAAAATCCCGTGCTTCTCAGTTGTCACTGGATGCGTCTCTTGCCATCCTAGTGGGCCTTAGTAGCCAGTTACTCCATTTTGCATTGAGGCGAGTCGACAGATCTGGCGTGACTAGTTTAGCCACTTGAAGATATGCTGGCTCCTGAGTATGGGAGGCACACCTCCATGTTGAAAATGTTGGATTGCGATGGTTTCAACAGTGGACAAAATGGAGCAAAGCGATTGTGAACAACCCGTGTTGCATTGGACACAGCGTTGTGGTTCAACTTGTCGGTTGCGTCATCGGCCATCGCATCGTGTTTCTTTGTCCATCTTCCATTTCATAAAAAAAACTTTAAGGAAGCGGTGCCACCTGAAACCTTCCCAAAAAACAACACGGCGGGTATTTTGTTTTAAAAATGGGCGTCGTCCTACAATAAAATATTTAAAATTATACTAATGTATGTAAGTTTGGTGTCAATTGCTAAGGTTTACGGTCTGTCGAATTCAAAACAAAAAGCTCTAAACAGGTGCCAGGACTCCAAACGACAAGATATCCAAAATGGTGCCAAAATGCAAGTGTTTTTCATAATTTTAAAATATACTTATTGAGTAAAGGCAGATGTGAATTATTCCTCAAAACCGTGAGTCCATTTGCAATGACTAGTAAGTGGCAAACACCAGGTCATATCGGTAGTGTAGTGTGTTCGTAATTAGAAGCTATAAGTTGTGGCTGTTTCTCTATGCTGAAGCACTACATTTTTCTTCAATTCACCTTCAGTTGCATCTTTAAAGTGAAGTGGTAGCAATTCTAATTAAGATAAATGTTTGTATTTAGGCTTACATATCAGGTGGAGATGTATATTTTTCAACACGGGTAATTAAAACGATTTATTGTAATTAGGAGCTGAGCTACTACAGGTTATCTACGTTGTAGTGATGTGCATTTTGAGTCTATTTACCACGTGTTACATCGTGTAGTAGCCGTTCTAATAAAGTTAAATATACGTAATCAGACTTAGATTAAAGATGGAGATGTATATTTTGGAACATGGGTAATTAAAAACAATTTATTGTGGTTACGAGCTTAACTATGGAAGTTTATCCATGCTGTAGTGCTGTGCTTTTTGCATCTATTTACCACGAATTACATCTTTATATTGCTGCAGTAGCCGTTCTAAATAATTGGATGGAAGGCTTAGATGAAAGAGGGAGATGTATCTTTTCCAACAAGGGCAATTAAGACTATTTATTGTAATTAGTAGCTAAACTACGGCAGTTTATCTACGTTGTAGCACTGTGCTTTTTGCGCACAAGTTACATCTTTAAACTGCTGCAGTAGCCATTCTAATTAAGATAAATGGATAGGGTTAGGCTTAGATGAAAGATGGAGATGTATCTTTTCCAACAAGCGTAATTAAAATACATCCTTAATCATAATTAGAACTGCCACTGCACCACGTTAAAGATGTAACTTAAAGAGAATTTAAGTAAGCGTGGAGCTACAGCACAGATGAACCCTTGCAGCTTATCTCCTAATTACGATAAACCGTTTTATTACCTGTGTTGGAATGTACATTTTGCCACCTTTCATATAATCTTAATTACATCCTATTATCATAATTAGAACTGCCACTGCGTCACTTTAAATATGTAATACGCGGTGAATTGAACAGAAAGCATGGGGCTACATCATAGATAAACAGTTGTAGCTTATCCCCTATTTACGATAAACTGTTATAATTACCCTTTTTAGAAAATATACATCTCCACCTTTCATCTAAGCCTAATTACATTCATTTATGTTGATTAGAACGGCTACTGTACAGAAGTAACTCTTGGTAAATAGACGCAAAAAAACACACCACTGTATAGGTAAACTGCCGTGGCATAGCTCTAATTACAATAAATCGTTTTAATCACCCTTGTTCCAAAATGTACTTGTCTATCTTTCGTCTAAGTCTACTTACACCTATTTATCTTAATTACAACGGCTGCTGTAGCAGTATACAAATGTAACTTCTGGTAAATAGACGTAAAAAGTACAGTACATCACTACAGTGTAGATAAACTGCCGTAGCTTAGCTACTAATTACAATAAATCCGTTTTAATTATACCCTTGTTCCAAAATACAGGGTGTTCCAAAATTCCCAGAACACCTTCAAAACTTTTTAAAGGGTTGAAAAAAAAGTGAAACTCTGGCAATGTAAGTTTGGTTGAAGGATCTACCTTTTCGTACAACCGGCATTACACCCAGGAGCCCTAACTCAGAAATTTTCAATGGAATGGGGGGGTGGGGGTGGGGGAAAACGAATACCTTATTTGAAAGGTCTTCATTAGGCGAGTAAAGTGCCGCAATGATAGCTTTGATACGATGAGCCCATCCAAAATGGCAGCCGGTCAAACATTAGGAATTTCCTCTGCATCCCCGTCTTACTCAGGCCAAAAATGTCGTAAAGGGACGTAGATGGCAGCAAAATGCTTCGTTCAATTTAGTTGGATTACACCCACGTCTTTTGCGGTTTGAAGCCCAGAGTTTAGGCTGTATGTGTGAACCAACTAAATTGAACGAAGCATTTCGCTGCCACCTACGTCCCCTGAGTAAGACATAGGGATGCAGAGGAAATTCCTAATGTTTGACTGGCTGCCATTTTGGATGGGCTCATCGTATCGAAGTTATCGTTGCAGCACTTTACTCGCCTAATGAAGACCTTTCAAATAAGGTATTCCTTTACCCCTCATTCCATTGAAAATTTCTGAGTTGGGGCCCTTGCCGCCCCCCCCCCCTTCAAGGGGGGCAGGCGTAGTGCCGGTTGTACGAAGAGGTAGATCCTTTAACCAAACTTGCCAGAGAGTTTCACTATTTTCTTTCAACCCCTTAAAAAGTTGTGCGGGTGTTCTGGGACTTTTGGGCCGCCCTGTACATTTCTCCACCATCTTTAATCTAAGCCTACTTACATCTATTTTTCTTAATTAGGACGGCTTCTGGAGTAGTTTAAAGGTGTAACTTGTGGTAAACAAACGGACGCAAAAAGCACTAAACTGCCGTATATCTTAGCTCCTAATTGCAATAAATCAGTCCATTTATCCAAAATGGAAAATATACATCGCTATCTTATATCTATAAGTCTAAATACATCCATTTATCCTAATTAGAACTGATATTACCGCATCCCATTCAAGATGTAACTTACGGTGAATTGAAGAAAAATGCAGCGCCACAGATTAGAGAAACGGCCACAACTTAACTCCTGATTACGAACACAATGCGCTCCTGATATCAAAAGCAACTGCCTGGTGTTTGCTAGTTACTAGTCATTGAAAACGAACTCACGTTTTTAATTAATAATTCATATCTCCCTCTACTCATTAAGTATATTTTAAAATTAGGAGAAAGACTTCAATTTTGCCGTGTATGGCCGCCATTTTGAATATCTTATCGTGTGGAGTTCTGGTACTTATTTAGAGCATTTTTTTTTTTAATTTAGAATACCCTAAAACCTATAGCAGTCGACACCAAACTAACATGCCTTAGGACGATTTTGAATTTTTGTATTATGTATATTAGCGCCCATTTTAAAAACAAAATGGCCGCCCTGCTGGCTTTTGGACAAGTTTCTGGTGACACCCCTTCCTAAAAGTTTATCATGACTGTGGACATGAAGCACACCAGAGATGGCATTATCCAAATCTAGTGCTTTTTTTTTTTTCTTTTTTTGCTTACTCATAGGACTACAATGTACAAAATCTGATCTAGTTGTACAATGGTTGCATTGGAGTGAAATCATAAACGGAACTCCACTCAGCCTTCGGCGTTGCTTGGTTCCAAAAATATAACCTATGCTTTCAGTCTTCGGTTTCTAAAAACGTTGACAAGTACGAGCGCTTTTGTTGGTAGGTTCTGTCTCGATTGGCATTAGCTGTTCTTCGCTCATTAGCTGTTCTTAGAGCAGCGTCATGTGACGTCAGTTTGGCCATAGATTAGAAAGTTAACTTTCTAATCTATGGTTTGGCTACGAGATACAATTTGGTGGCGTAGCTACAAGGTGCACTAGATTAAAATGTAACGGAAAAAACGGCACTTCTAGTCCAGACAGTGCTTTGAGAGCGGCTTTCTTAGGCTTAAAAGAATGTTGTGTTCTCCAACAACAAAAATCATGCGTTATAGGCTTAAGAAATCCAGTCTAATAGCATGGCTTCAGTAAGACGACCTTACTTTTTCCCACCAGTGCACCTTGCAGCTAACCCAGTAACTGGCTCCACCATAGAGTTATACACAATAACACTACGTCGTGTCACTGCCCCATTGCGGGCAGATTTTATTGAAATTTTATAACATGTTTTCACTCAGTATTTGAAAACAGGATGTTCGCAGAATCGTAGCAAAAAAATTGGTCAAGAGGCAAGCCTCGTTTCCGTCTTAACAAATGATAGTGGTTGATTATCATTATTAATTTGGTGTTATCTTCAACAGCAATAAGGACTGTACCGTGGAGAAAAGAGGCCTACACCATACAGAAAGTTTACTAGATATCGCATCTTACGTCTTCCAAGCCTACGCGTGGCCCTGTTGGCAACTGCGGCTACTAATACCTCTGATAATACTTTGCCTTCGTGTTGCTAAAAGGCAATGCATTATCAGTGGTATTAGTAGCCGCAACTACCACCAGGGCCCTCGTACGCTTGGAAGAGGTAAGGTGCTATATCTGGTTAAAGGTATCCTCCCTGCGCCATTTTTCTCGATCCTCCACATCAAGTACGGCCCCAAAGGTCTATTTACTTGCCGTTAGTCTTTCCCTTGTTAAAAATCCGTTTTAAAAGGTGGCTTCTACAAGATTTTCTGTTGAATATTGGGGATCCTTTGCGCGCTTACAATAACCTTGAAGTTTCATGTGTGTGTGTGCACATATACTAATTTTAATCGTTTGCTAATAATTACTATGAGATCAAAACTCTGAAAGACTAATGAGGTAAAAATTAAAATTAATTATGCCAATAGATCGCCGAAGAAAAATTATAATATACTAGTCTAAAAAATTATAAATTGCGATGTTAAAATAGGAAAAGCATTCCGGTTTGTGACGAGACAATCCTTAACACGATGCCGTTACGTATACAATTTCCAAAGCCAACTGAGATAGTAGCTGCGCGTTCCTCGCTGCGAGGAACACAGCTACTATTCCAGTTGACCTTGGCGATAGTGACATACGTGGAGGCAATCCGCGCGCGTGGCTGTTATAAGGCAGGCGGAATGTGCCTAAGTTAACTTCTGTGTCGACAGGGTTCGTCGCGTGCAGCATGATTGGTTCCGGGGCTTCGCATCGACACGTCGGTTGAAGCTGCCAAGAGAGGCTCCTGCCCATTGGTCATTGGTCCCGGTGCGTCGGTGCGGTTCCGGTACTCCTTCTGCCTGCGGCGCCGTCTCCTGGCGACACTCGGCTGGAACTACTCCGTCCTCCCTTTCCCTGCAAGAACTATGTTATAATCTTTGACCTTTAATAATGCCTGTTAGTACAACTGATTATCTAAATCTGATGTAATTTATGTTTCTATTCATGTAACAATACTTGTATCCCATATGCTCATGCCAATTGTTACTTGCCCTAAACGACCAACTTAAGGGTAGTAACTAAGTGAGGCCTTTTTCGGGCATTCCAATCATCAACCCCAACCATTCCACATGTGAACAATTTTCGGCCAACTTTATTAGAATCTTTTCTTCCCCCATTTAGATTATTTATTTAGGGACATATTAGTCACAATTCACCACCATACCTTTTTAGGCTGTACCAGTTGGCAGGCGAGCAAACACCGAAATCATCATTAAACCTGGACCAAAATAGCGTAAAGGTAACCTGTGACTCAGTCTCGTCCCTAACATAAGCTAATCCACTGTGTCAACCAGCTACGCATTACCATCTGTTGATACAGGGGAGTATTTTTGGTGCATCGGCCGGGAATCGAACCCGGGCCGCCCGCGTGGCAGGCGAGCATTCTACCACTGAACCACCGATGCACCAAAAATACTCCCCTGTAATCTAGGCTATGCTGCTGAAAAAATTGACTTCTCATCGTGATTCCGGGAACTAATCCGAGTCCTTCGAAATTAGCGCTTGCTTGCCATTGTTTACCGCCCACAAAGTTGGTTCCGTTCTGTTTTCCTTCTCATTCGTACTAAAAACAACGTGAAAACGCCACGTTCAGCTTCAACTAGGGGGTCATTTCCCAAAACTAACCGATATTTACGCGTTTCCCAATACATCAAACAAGAAAACATGGCGGCGACAGGAGTGTTCGAAAATTGGCTCCCACCCACCCGATGGCTAATCCGTTCCACCTTTCTGCATCTGTCGGCCTCGATGTCGGCTTCCTTTGGTACAACTTCGCCCAAGCAGATGATGTTCGTTAATCACAACATGTGTTCCCTGTCATTCCGGTTAATGTACGGTCCATCGCTTCTGCTGCACAGGTCGGTCATAACTACTTAGCGCCTGTCAAAACCAGGTGGCATACTTAGAACGGTTTGATCCCTTTTGCGCCACTAGATGACGTATAAAGAACCCACGCTCTTTATCGAAACCAGTTTCAAGAATTCGCACGTAAAATTCGGAGATTTTCATGCAGGTCTCCAATTCCATTAGAGATGACGCCAGTCATATTTCTAATTTTTCGTTAATTATTAAGAAACACGCTAGTATATCTACACCAGGGCACCTAAAGATGGGAGTAGGAGCAAATGAAAGATAATTAAATTGCGCTTCGGTTAGGCCTATTTTCATCGCTGTAACTTGATACCATTACCCTCAAATACACGAAAACAGATGCAAAAATAACCTCAAAGTTTTTTGGTTTTTTGTTTACCGTCATGATGTTTGTTCATGGCGTCATAGCTTGTTCATGCACAGGTTAAAATCGTGACAAACAAACCGTCTTGAAGCTATCAGTTACGTGCTGAAAACGGCTGCACGGAAAAAATAACCTAAAAGGACAACGTATTTTGCAACACACCACGCATAGATCTTAAAATTGGTTCTGTATCAACTTGACTTGATGCATGGAAAAATCAGACCTATAAATCTGGTTTTAAAAAGGTGCCAAATATTCGTGTTTCTGAAGCACGGTGGTGCGTGGATTGAGCGAGTAAAGCGAACAATTTCCGCATAAAGTAAACGTTTTCAATGTGTGTTTCGTTTTGCTCTCTCTCAATTTTTCATCTCTCACGTTTGTAGGGGATTACTTCTGGAGGAGAAGACGTTCAAACGTGCAAACAAGTAAAGCGTATGTTTGGAGTGATGGAGGTGAAATGCAAACATGCTGAGGAATGTGATGGACGAACTGTGAGAAATAATTGCAATTAGTTTGCGTCGAAATAATCACTACTTCTGTGTTGTGATGCTCTTGGAATCAACATGAAGCATGGATAATCGCCAATGGAGTGAGCTCAGCAAACGATATGGCTAGTTTTTATAAAATCAGTAGCATCGTACCCGGCTTCGCCCGGGGATTTGTTTGACCCGTGGTTGTTTCCCAGTATTTGCTCGGTGCTGCCTGATCGTTCACTGCAACAGTCGATTTTTGTTTGTGTAACACTCCCCCTTTCCGCCAATCCTCTCCCTCCCCTCTCCCTTCCTCCTTTTATCCCGTCCTCTCCCTCTCCTCTTGGTGTCCTTCCCTTCCTCCTCTTTGCTATACGTAGTTGTGCATGACGTCATGTAATACTGGCCCTTGAGATTACCACGGTGTTTGGTTAGAAGGATAATTGTTAGACCGAATTGTTATTCGAGGCAACAATGTGCCAATTTCAACTTCTTTTCTGGGCAACAACGTCCCAGTTTCAACTTCTAGCCAAAGAATTGGCACACTCGCACGTTTTCATTGTTCCCCTTCCGGGGATCGTTGCGGTCCCTTCATTTCTGCTATGAGACTTTGGTTTATAATGTAAGATTTATTTATTTTTAACGTACGTTTGCAGCAAAAAATAAAACGTGCCAGGAAGACGGTCATGGCTTTCACTAAGATTAGTATGAGTGCGTAATCATAGCACTGAGTGTGTGATTTGCTTTTATTGTTTTACTGCACGAAAACCTTGCTTTCAACCACTGCGTGGTCGCTAATCTCTTCAACGGTTTCCACGCCGTGGTTCGGAAAGTCAGTAAAGATAAGATCCAGACCACTCGTCCCTGGAACCTTCCTGGTTGGTTTGTCAACGATCTGATCCAGTCCACTCGTGACCATGGTTTGAAACAGTAACTTGTGTAACTGGTTTGCTTAAAGTGGCACTACCACCGATTGAAAGCAGACGAAAGCTGACAACATCTAGCGCTATGTAGTACTATCTAACAAATGCAGATGCTAACCTATATACGTTGCCTTTTGGACTTATATGTCAGACTGACTGCCTGAGCGGGGAATCGAACCCAGGACCTTTGAAACCAAAGGCCAAGGTCCTACCGCTGAGCCAGACTAACACGGCCAAAAGGAAACGTCCATAGGCAGCATTTACCACGTGCATATAAACATATAAACAAACACTTTCCAATCGCCACTGGAGGGACGCTTATTTGCCGCGCCATCCTCCAAGTGAAACGAATGGAACACCTAAACGTGAAATAATGCCAATCGATAGTACTATCTAGCTCTTGCTAACCTTTTCAAGTTTTCCATTCTGAGCAAAAATTTCGTTTCAAGTTTATTCAGTCTACAGTCAGCATTGATTCCAAGTTTATCAGTGATTTGAGCATTTCTTTATCATTCGGACATCGTGGGCAAACAAAACGGATATAATCTCCGGGGGAACTGAGGGCATCAAACTTTACCAGATCCAAGAATTCAGCAAAGGGGTTGAACGAAGGTGGAGGGAAAGCTTTAAGTCCCTTCGGAGCCATGTAAATCACGGCGACTTCTCAGCAGTTTTAGTGACTTTGAAACGTTCACCCTTTACTATAGTATAGCCATGTTAACCTAACTTACACAAATTGCGAATTGTTTCTTGTGTTAGCTTTTGTCCGGTAGACTAATGATTGCGTATTGTTTTCTCCAGCTAAATTGTCCCTTTCATCGTCGCGGGACAGATAACCCAGTTTTGGTTCGTGCTCCCTAAAAATAAACAACAATAACAACAACAAGCGGTCGCCGAACCAACAAAGTAAAAGTATAGGGTACGTATGACGAGCTAATTTTGGTTTTTCTGGTTTTTTAATGAGTTTTTTTTTAGATTATATTAATCTTCAGTAAATGTGCTTTAAATGGGGCGAGGAGTAATCGTCTAACTGGAAAATCGCATAATTGGAAGAACGTTTACAGTATAACAGCATAATGGAAAATCGTCTAACAACGAAATTCGTATATAATGGAAAATCGTCTAATGTCCCTGACTCGCTCGCTGCGACTATACATACACCTTCAGAAATCGCAAGTATATTTATTGTCCAGTTAGACGTTTATCCATTATGCGGCGATTATCCAATATACGATATTCCGTTTAGATGATTTTTCATTATACGAATGTCCGTTTAGATGATTTTTCAGATTTTTTATTTAGGCCGATATTAGATAATTATCCCATTACGACTTTCGTCCGACGCCCCTTTAAATATGCCAGTGTAGTAAATATGCTGCAACGTAGAAAAAAAATGTATTTATTTATTTTTATTTTTTTTTTGGGTGGGGAGAGATAACAGAAAAGACCCTCGATTGCGACCCTAAGATAGAAACTTGAAAGTCAAACGCGATAAGGATCATGGACGTAAATTTGTGTAATAGATGACCGGATCAAAATAGTAAATTGCTTCAAAAGATCGAGTTTACAATCCCTAAAATTCAGTCTGAATTCGATTTCTGATAGTTTACAAGCGCAGAGAAACTCTCTGACTTTTCGCGAATCCATTTTAAATTGGGTCCAGGGGGCGCCCGCACATTGGGGCGCCTGATTCTAACTTTAGTTTCTGATTTTAAAAGGCGCTAACTAACAAAGACAGCTCATGCTCAGCGAACCCACGGATATACATCAAGGTCGCCGGCCGCCATTGTTCCTGTTTGCTGCGGGCCTAATAATATGGCCACCCGTTGCTAAGCAACTCGTTTACAACCAGAAGACAACTTACATGGCCGCTACTTAAATAAATTGGCAAGAACCAGTTGAGAAAGCACGGCGAACAAAATTCACAAATCGTGTTAGTGGACTGGATGGGTTTGGGGATGGGGGGGGGGAGGAGGCGGGGTGTGGTTGGGGGGGGGGGGGGGCGAACCGCAGTTTCGGAGACTTCATAGTGGTG
>JAHWFP010014505.1:0-12756 GCA_023313725.1 Lithobius niger | reverse complement strand
AAATTTTTAACATAAAAAAAATAAATTATTTGGTGGAAGTAGCTAAAAATCAGGAATTTTAAAACTTTTATTTGGGAAACACAGAACTGAACCAAACTTTCACTAAAATTTTCGTCGTGGCAAAGCTGGGCCATCAGGAAACCACCAAAGTGCCGAATACTGAATCATCATACCCTTAAAGTGGCAATATCGCCGATTGAAAGCAGACGAAATCTGACAACATCTAGCGCTATGTAGTACCATCTAGCTCTTGCTTGCACCAAGCGAAGGAATGCATAACGGCATTTCTTTTAACAAAACAAACAAGCCACGACATCCTTAATGATTGAGTGAAAATTTGGTTCGTCCTCGTGTACCTGGGAGCAAGCTATAAAGATTAACAATATCGTTGTCGCTAGATGGCGCCACGGTATATTCGTTCGCATTTCAATCGGTGATAGTGCCACTTTAACTTTATATTTTCGTCCCTATTTTGAGGGAATACAAAAATTAAAACGCAGAATCAAGCTAACCGAACACAGAATCGCGTTAGAATAGTAACCGATTACCGTACCGATAAACTGTCTGCCCCAACTTCTCCTGCCCATAAGACTTAACGGGGCGAGGGATAATCGTCTAACTGGAAATTCATATAATGGAAAATCGTCTAACAAGAAATTCGTATATGGAAAATCGTCTAATGTCCATGCCTCGCTCGCTGCGGCTATACATATAACATCAGAAACCGCATTTAGACGTTTATCCAGTTAGACGTTTATTCATTATACGAATATACATTATACGATATTCTGGTTAGATGATTTTCCATTATACGATATTCCGTTTAGACGATTTTCCAGTTAGACGTTCGTCCGACGCCCCTTCTTAACATACGAGTATAGTGGCTATAGTGGTGTAGTGGCGAGTATAGTGGCGGGTATAGTGGCTGGATACGAGTTTGCAGTGGTAAATTTTAACGTTTAGGCTAATGGATAACACGTTCAGCAATCAGATTCTACGTGTTTCCAAATTAGTGTCATATTCGACAATTTATTATTATTATTATTAATTTTGCCAACCCATGCCGTGGCAAAGTACGTAACAAGGCCCGCTGAGATAGTAGCTGTGCACAGCTACTATCTCAGCGGGCCTTGGTACGAAATAATATAGTTTTACAACTTGCCGCAAGAGGGCATTACCTTACGGAGTCTGAATATGCGTTTCTTTTTTTCACTGCCGTGAAGCGTCTCTTCGATTTATGTTCCATTCACTTTTCTGGCTTGCAGCGGCTGGTTTTGCAATTCGCCACCCGAGGGAACCACCAGATGGATCGGTAATCCGAAAACTCTTCAGCGCCTCCGCGATTTGTTGTTCCGTTTACTTTTCAGGCTCGCAGCGCTTTAAACCTAGGAGCAACCTTAGGTTTTGTTCGCTAGCGGTTACCGATTTTCTTTTCCCCCATCCCTTGACCTTGAAAGTTTAAAGACAATTTTTTTCAACATATCTTACCAAATGAAATTGATTTTTGAACAAATATCAGCCATTTCGAGAATTTACTGGCTGTGCTGAAGCACTTTTTCCGTTTTTTTTAGCCCCCTAATCGCCCCTAGAAAACTATTTTAGCCTGCTTCCCTTCCATGGAAAGCTCACCAGACTTTAAAAAAAAAACCGCAGTGTCTCTAGTCCTGGTTGGCCGGTTGTTTCAAGCCTATATTGGACATGGATCCCAGCAAACACAAAAATATAGGTTTTAGGAAAACGTAGATCGTGTGATTAGGCAGGTTACTGACATGATATTATCACTGCAGCAGCCAAAGATCGTCCAAGTTACAATCGTTCATTCTTTAAATGCAGCTACTATTTTCATTCCGTACAACTTGAATTATTCCACGCACAGATTAGATAATTCTCTAATCTGTGATTCCACGTGCGAAACGGCGAAAAGCCAGAAGATAAGATAAGCAGTCTTTATTTAGCAAGTCCCAGATACAATTCAATACCCCAAACAGAAGGTAAAAAATTAATTTTAATTATATATATATGTGTGGGTGTCGAAATAAGAAAATATTTTAAAATTAGAATAATCTAAGGAGTCGAGCAAAAGTAATACTCGAAAAAGTTTCAGCATTGCTCTGCATTTCGATTCTGCTAACAATTGACATTTTTCAGCCACTTTACCACTGACTTCACTTTGTAACTTACAAAATGGCAGCGAAACGAAAAGCAGAAACGCTCGTTCCCGCTGAAGAAAGCGATCAGCTTTTGATCCGTCCATTGGGAGCCGGTCAAGAAGTTGGGAGATCATGTATTATGTTGGAATTCAAAGGGAAAAAAATCATGCTGGATTGTGGCATCCATCCTGGATTGTCCGGAATGGACGCGCTGCCTTTCGTAGACCTGATTGAAGCCGACGAGATTGATTTGTTGTTAATCAGTCATTTCCATTTGGATCATTGTGGCGCCTTACCTTGGTTTTTAACGAAAACAACTTTTAAAGGTAGGTGCTTTATGACACATGCTACAAAAGCAATTTATCGATGGTTACTGTCAGATTATATCAAAGTCAGCAACATTGCTACCGAGCAGATGCTTTATTCGGAGGCCGATTTAGACGCTAGCATGGATAAAATCGAAACTATCAATTTTCACGAAGAAAAGGATGTAATTGGTATTAAATTTTGGTGCTACAATGCCGGCCACGTGTTGGGAGCTGCCATGTTCATGTTGGAAATTGCCGGCGTCAAAGTGCTGTACACGGGCGATTTTTCCAGGCAGGAAGACCGTCATCTCATGGCAGCAGAAATCCCCAACGTTCACCCTGATGTCCTTATAATCGAGTCGACGTATGGCACGCACATTCACGAGAAGCGAGAGGACCGGGAGGCGCGCTTCACTGGTTTGGTTCACGACATCGTAAACAGAGGTGGACGTTGCCTGATTCCGGTGTTTGCGCTTGGGCGAGCCCAAGAGTTACTCTTGATCTTGGACGAGTATTGGGGGAACCACCCCGAGCTACACGACATTCCCATTTATTACGCGTCGTCGTTGGCGAAGAAATGTATGGCCGTGTATCAAACGTACGTAAATGCCATGAATGATCGCATCCGCCGACAGATTGCGATAAACAATCCTTTTGTATTCAAACACATATCGAACCTGAAAGGAATTGACCAGTTCGAGGACGTTGGCCCGTGTGTCATTATGGCGACCCCTGGCATGATGCAGAGCGGATTGTCGCGTGAACTGTTTGAAAATTGGTGCACCGACCCCAAAAATGGAATCATCATTGCAGGCTACTGTGTGGAAGGAACGCTCGCCAAACACATTCTGTCGGAACCAGAAGAGATACAAGCCATGACTGGCCAAAAACTACCGTTGAAGATGTCCGTGGACTACATTTCGTTTTCGGCCCACACAGACTACCAACAAACCAGCGAGTTCATTCGTGCATTAAAACCGCCACATGTTGTCCTTGTACATGGCGAACAGAATGAAATGAGTCGACTAAAGGCGGCAATTATTCGTGAATACGAGGATGAGTCGGAAATCCAAATGGAGGTCCATAATCCGCGCAATACACAGGCTGTTGAACTCTACTTCAGAGGCGAGAAGCTGGCTAAAGTCATGGGCACATTAGCCATGGAGCCAGCAAAACAAGGTAACAAGTTATCGGGTATCCTGGTGAAAAGAAACTTTAACTATCACCTTCTAGCTCCAAGCGACTTACCAAAATACACCGACATGGTGATGAGCACTGTCACACAGAGACAGAGCGTCGCTTACTCCGGTAGTCTACAGCTCCTCCAGTATCTGTTGTCGCAACTATCTGCTGATGTGGAAGTCGCGGACCTGCAAGACAAGAAAAAAGGGCTTCTTATCTTCAATGCTATCACTCTAGTGCACGAGGATCAAATGGTAGTTTTGGAGTGGAACGCAAGCCCCGTCAACGACATGTATGCCGACGCTGTTTTGTCCGTCATTCTCCGAGCGGAAGGATCTGGCATTTCGGGTAAACCCATCCCACATCATCCCTTTAAAATTGATCGGATGCACTTCAAGGAGTGCCTTATTGAAATGCTGATAGACATGTTCGGGGAAGACTCGATTAGCAAGTTAGTGCGAGGTGAATTGATGACTGTCGTCGTCGATGGTAAACATGCCGACGTAGATCTTGGTACCCTTAATGTGTCATGTGAAGACGAGTCTTTACAGCAAGTCATCCATACAGCCGTCAGTAAATTACACCAGTCTTTACTGCCGGTTTCAGCGAAGTGAGAGCTTGTACCTGACAACAAACTTGGTGCTTTTAACTCTCCCTTTCTGTGCTTTCTTTCAAAGAACATGTCTGCCGGACGATTTAGTACTGTAGTTACCAGTGTTCTGATATGTGCAATTGCTACGACACTTATGGTTATGAGTCAACCCTCTCGAATGTGAATCCAGTAGCAATCACCACTTGGCCAGTAGTCCCTGACAGAGCACTCGCCATTTCGCAATTTCTACTCGCCAAATACCAAAAACATTTTACACGGTGCATGGTTTTTCTAATTTATGCATTTACGAAATTGTAAAATTTCCTTTAACCCCAGTATTAATGAAGAAAAAGCAGTTATATAGCCCTCGTAAATCTGGGCATAATGCCGCTAACCGTTCGGCTCTAATTTGTACGGTTCCCGAGATAGCGCTCTTTGAGTGTCGTTCTCTATTGCCATTTTGGTGAGTAAGGCTAAATTGCAAGTCGCCAATTGCAGATAAATTTCCTTTTGCCAAATGGCGAGTGACGACCAACATTGGAGATGGTTATGAGTTTAAAGGGCAATTACATCCATTTTGACACGCATGTTTTACTTTTGGATCACGTAAACAATAAACTTGATTAAATCAATTATAGTGAGAGTCGATTAGTTTTCCCTTGCGAATACAACGATCGATATGGCTACTAATTGTCTAACACGTGTGAATAATTACCCCCCCTAAGAATACAATCCAAACATCCAAATGATTTCTTGTCCGCGGTTCCACGACGCTTATGCAACCATAAAACCAGTGATCGCTTGCATTTCTAGCTTTTGATCATTAACTGCGATGGATGGCATGACGGCGCACACCTCTCAATTAAAGACGAGCCCACTACGATTCTTCTATTAGTTTCATTTTAAACTGTAAGTTTAATTAGAACACTAGTAAACTGAATCAACATTAAAAATATTCAGCACCGTTTAGCAGTTTTATGATACGGGAGGCCTTCAAACCGTTTAGTCTCGGCGTTTTGCAAAAGACGTTTTCATTTATCCCGGCAACTGCAACGTTGCCACATCGCACGACTGATAAGAATGAAATATCTAGATAGCACAGTCATTGCCCAAAAGTAGTTTTATGAATTTGATTCCCCCTCCCCTCCCCTGACAACAAAAAAACAAATGTCATACAGTAGAAGTTGTTTTAAATATTTCTCCTTCCCCCTCCAAAAAAAAGTACTAAGCATTAAAGCCATGAACGATTGTCCGAACAAGTAGCCCAAGTCTATGGTAATTTCGCATGCCGACATGACTATACAAGCGTGTTATCTAGTTTGTACGTGTGAGATTAGTGATCCGCGTGCTTACGTCAATGATCCGTATAATAATACTAATAGCAAGTTGCCAGTCATTGGTCGGTTGGTGGTGACATCAGCCGCTGACGAAGGCTACATACTTCCCAGTAATTGGTCGTGGATCAATGACATCAATCGGCTGAAGAAAAAATAACGAATCTCGTACGTTTGTTGCGAACAAAAATCTTTGATTATTTCTAGCGGAGGATTTCCCCAACGTATTCGACCGATTTTCGAACTTAGACCTAGAAATGTGCCATAGAATGTGTGTGCATAAATTTGACAGAAATTCGATAATTCGTTAAAACGTTATAGCGCGAAAACACAGACACCCAGACAGACCGTTCTCATAAGAGTCTAATCGACTCTAATAACTAAACACAAGAAATGCGGTAAGAATACGTTACGTACGTCCGATACAACAATTTTATTACTGCATCACCAAAACACGATACGTAGACTGCCATTGTTTTGCTGGAACGCGCAGAAATTATTGCCGACAGATGGCGCTTATCAATTTCGACTCGCAGCCGATTGAGATACGCTAGCTGTGTTGACTGTGAGTAGCTCTAGCGTCTGACGGCCTTAGCTGGCCGACAGTAGTGGCAAGTAAGGCGTCGGATGGTAGAGCTACTCTCAGCCGACATATTTATCTCAATCGGCTGCGAGTCGAAATTGATAAGCACCATCTGTCGGCAATAATTTCTGTGCGTTCCAGCAAAACAATGGCAGTCTACGTATCGTGTTTTGGTGATGCAGTAATTAAATTGTTGTATCAGACGTACGTAACGTATTCTTACCGCAATTCTTGTGTTTAGTTATTGTGCAAGTGACCCAAAAGTAAAACATGCATGTCAAAATGGATGTAATTGCCCTTTAAGAGTCAGTTTTGTCAATATTTTTAAGCTGGTATTGTAAGACTGGTATTAGTTTTTTTAAACAGATTTTGAAATTGAAACACACCATTTTTATTGCCTTTTCAAGAACCATCCAGTTGTCGGGTTTCACCCCCCGACAGGGGTTTCTGGCTGCGGATAAACTCAGTCGACCGTTACTTCTTCGAACCAACAAGGTTTATTCCAACATTGCATCATGTACAAACACTTGGCTGGCGGACAGAAATGAACAAGGATTTATCATTCGCAAAATCGTAAAAGTCATTTATGGACAGGAATTGCCTGTGGCAGGTGCTAGAGAAAAAATAGCACTGGAAAACGGGTGTTACAAAGCAACTGCGCCAAACTTCATCGTTTAACGAAGTAACCCAAGGCACTCTGGTAGAGAAAACCAGACAATTAACCGAAAGCTGAAATGTAACGGATAGCAGGGATTTCTTTATTTTCAAACGAGTTTCGAAACCTGTGTTCCTACAAGGCCCGTGAAATAATATAATTTATAAGAAATTTGTACTTTTACAAATTCATAGATCACCGTTTATAGATTGAATGAGTTTTTTTTTTTAATTGGTTACTACTGGCTTCCAGTGTCTAGAAACAGAAATTTTTATTTGGCGACAAAAGTTTTTCAGTTGGTGAATAAAAATTTTGCTCTACCGGCCATGGCGAGTTGAGAAACATATGAATCTACACCTATACAGCACCGATTCCATGACGCACAGTGGGTTGTGCACGATGGGTGGTGGGGGTGACGCTACATTTGGGCCATCACACGACGACTGATTTTCAGTTGGCGGCAAGAGAGGAAGTGGCTTCGGAATAACACTCCCAACAGTCAACACGTCCGACGAAATCACGACAGTTTGCCAAAATGTTTCAGTGTTTGGTGCTACTTCCCTAGCATTCCATGAGTCAGATGAGGTCACGACAGTTTGTGAAATTACCTGGGTCTCAGTCGGGGAAACCTCGACTTGCTGCTGCGGCTGCCAGTGGGCAGACACAGTGTCTGTCAGCTGCTGAAAAAGCCATTTAGTTGCTGTGACAGGCCTACATAGAAGTCGCTCTGCCTTCGTTCGTATTCGTCAAACCGTCCGTCCCTATCATCTAACCTTGGCAGGCAGTGTCCTTTCCTTTTTGGCGGTAGACCGAACGTTGCGGTGAAAACAATAGCACAACTGAAATCCGAAAATTCACAGTACACAAAAATAAGGTGCATTAGTTCCCGTCACAAATCCACAAAACGATAGCATAAATCAGGAGTGTAGGCTAGCTCTCCCCTCGCAACAGCGGCTGAGAAGTACATACGAGGTAACAAAAACTTGGTTACGATGCTGCGCATTCGAATGCCTAACGTCCGCTATGCTAGCAGTACACGCGTAGTAACGTATGTTCATTCAAAAGGTTATCACGCCAAACTTCGTCTAGGCACGCTAGCGGGTACAATGGGTGGCGTCGCTCCTCTTCCAGAACAGGAAAAATGGCGTCTCGCGCGTCTACACTACGACGAATTCCGGGATAAAAGCGCAAATAAAACTTTTTGGAAACACAATTTTTTCACTTGAAAACTGTTGTGAAGTCCCATCAGAAGATTTACAGGCACACAGTCAATTAAGGGAGGAAAGGGATATTTGCTGAAACGATCGCCGGACAAGCGTGATTTTCACAGTCCTATGCGCTATCCTGGCTGACGAATTAGTTCGCACAACTCTCTGGAAAAGCGCACAGTTTCTTACGCAAACACTGTTTCTGCATTTCAGCAACCTTGACGTCCGGGAAAAGTAGCAGCTCCAGCAAAACAATGATCAGCAAAGATCAGTCACGAAAAAAAAAACAATGAACAAGTTCTTCCAGGTTCGAATCCCTTTCGGTTACCACATGTCGGGTTTCTGGCCGCGGATGAACTCAGTCGAGCCTTACTTCTTCAAACCAACAAGGTTTGCAGCACGTACAAACACTTGGCCGGTGGATGGGAGATCATGCACATTGCGCTGACATCTGCTCCAGCCCTCAAGTCTTGAATAGAACTCGCTGTCGAGAGACATCTTCCCCAATGAGGAGAGCGACGCGGGAGCGCTACCTCACAACACAATGATACTAATTCCAAGTAAATTTGTGGATTATTATTTCATCAATCATTTCAATAATAAAATGATTACAAAAAACGTGAGTGTTTAGTAGCATTAAATGTAAGCTAGGCTGCATTTGTGAAATTCTTTCTCGCGTCAAGTATTGTGTTACCCAGACCGATCTTATTGAGGATTCCTGCTAGGGGTCGGACGAATATTCGCAAAAAAGTTTATAGTGTAATTTTACATGTTTTTATTTTTTATTTTCAGTAAGTTGTAAGTTTGTTTTTACATTTTCCTATGTGCTTCATGAGTCAGTCAGTACTACTACGCTTTCCCTTTCCCTCCTAATCAATCTGTAGTGGGAATGATCCCTGCATTTTGGATTGCTCACTTGCAAGTGGAGGGAGGGGAAGGGGTGGAGTTTACTGATGAGTGCAGTAGTTCACCCTAAAATATTTAAGAACTAAAGAATGGTGTAGTCAACCAGGGCCGTGGTATCCAGTTCATAGATGACGTCAATTTCAATATCATACGTGAGAGGGAAAGACACCATGGTGAATAAAGCTTGTAGCACACTACTCCGTTCCGACGACTGACAGGAACGGATGATCCGGTGCACATTGCTTTCGTCGCTAACCTTGTCAGTCGGCTCTGCTGAGCTTTTAAATTTGATCCTGCCCATATTGGCAATGCAGATGAAGGAGGACGTGTACGTGTAGTGACCTTAAGTAGGTAATTAAATATAAATTCGAGATAGATTAGGTATTAATTCTTTATGCTCGGGCATGATATTTAAAGTCCAGCAGAAGGCAACTGAAATAGGTTCGCATCTATACTTTGTATGGGATAGGCGTTGCGCGCAGGCACGTGACTGGTGACGTCTGCCGTTCACTGACGGCAGGTCTGTACACTTCTCCGATGTGATCTGTTTTTGACTGAAAGGATTCTACCTCGACAATCCCGTCCGTCAGCCAATGGGTCGCCACGGGTCGGAGCAGAGCAGTTTACGCGGCTCCACTAATTAACATGCTTTTAATCCAAACGGAAATGTAACAGCCCGTGACGTGACGGAATGGAACGGAACGGAGTAGTGTGCTACAAGCTTTACATTCATTTTGACCTGCAGTTGGCAATTCCTCATTTTTTTTTTTGGTGGTGGGTTGGTTGCCTTCCAAGTTGCCTCACCTAACAGATTAAATTAAGTTTGTGGTTAAATTATGTATGCCTTGCATTGCTAAAAGACTAAATAAAACTTACTTACTTTGATTATGGGGTGGGGTTCGGGTCTAGACATTGATAAAGTTTTGAATGATTATTCTAATATATTTTTTGAGAATATTCGAATTTTTTTTCCCTTTTCGTCCGACCCCTAATTTCTGTCAAGTTTTGCTGCCTAGAATTGTTATCTCAAACCCCAGTTTAACCCCACTGAGTCGACACACATGTTTTAGCTACAGGGTGTCTGGCCAATGCTATTTATAAATATTCACGAGTTTTCCTGTCAATTTTAATGATTTTTTAGAGCCATTTCAACATTTTTGTGTACCAATTTGCAGATGGGTCTAGCCTTAAGTGTTCCCCCACTCCAAGCCAAAAGAAATTTGGGGTGAAAGCTATCCACCTAACATGGAACGGATTTTAAAACCACCCAGGTTAGTTACCGTAAAATGCCCACGGAGGTGTTAATCATGGGCGCGGGGGATATCAGCCAGTGCTTTCTCATAAAAACAGACTGAACAACTAATCTATTTGGAAACGTTAAAGTATTATGTTATCAAGTGGGAGTGGCCAGTTGGTGACGTAAAGAATCGCTTCCCCGGAAAATAGATTTTCTAGGGTGGATATAGGAATCGCAAAAAAAAAGTCGTTACAAACGGGGAGGGCGGGGGGATAAGTTAAATCCATATTACCCTTGATATTGTTTATAGTTTTTTTTTTAATTCTAAACAAAACAAGAAGCTTAAAAGGACACTTACAAAGACTCACACAGAAATTAACTTGACCCGCCCCCAACCACCACCTTGGCGTTTTTTTCCCTATCGTTGAATAAAAAACATTGTCTTATAACCATGCTAAAACGTTTTAATTGGTTATTGTACTACCAAAAAAATACAAGAAGAAAATGCCTACTCTATTAGTGCTAGTAAATAATATTTAACTTAACCAATCTAACCTTGTGTGGTTCGGGGAATGCAGTGGCCCGTAGCGTTCTTCTCGTTACTCTGGCGTACGTCGGTCTCCGCAAAATGCGTCGATCACCGTTTACTCCTTTTCTGCGTCATTCAATCCTAAATTGGTTACTCCTACACTCGAAGCATTTTTTAGTATTACTAGGTAGTACGTAGCACTACGTAAATTTGCTTATCCCTTTCGTATAATTGCCACATGTGTGAAGTTGCAGAGGCTTCCGAGCCCGCGCACACTCACACGGTTGGCCTTTTCCAGCTTGAGGGCTCGCGTGTCACCTGGTGGCACAGAGAGGACGAAGAGGCGAGATGAAACATGGACTCCATCTATTTAACTAGGCTACTTTATGCGATACATGCAAGGAAATCATTTCATTGAAAAGTTCACTCGTTTCATCCTCCCCGTGCTTGTCTGGGATCGTCGGCCATGGGCAAATGGCGCATCCCAGCAAGAGTTGGCCCCCAATGTGGTTATCTAAGCAAGAACTGGCCCAAAAGGTGAAGTAAACCACAATGGAACTTTTAAAAGGTAACGCAAGTGATCGGGAAAATTGCCGACAATGAAAGCGACTCGGATAATTTTGTCGCCAATGACTGTGAAACTCAATTTGTAATCAATCTGAATGAGACGTGTGAGGGTGCTGAGGCTTCCCAGCTCGTGCACACTCACACAGTTGGCCTTTTTCTGGTTGAGGGCTCGCATACCACCTGGTGGCGCAGAGAAGATGAGAGATGAAACTTGGCCTCCATCGATGTAACTGCTTTACGTGATACATGCAAGGAAATCGTTTCGTTGAAAAGTTTCACTCGTTTCATCCGTCCCGTGCTTGTCTGGGATCGTCGGCCATGGGCAAACCGTCGCATTCCAGCACATTCTGGCACACAGCATCGTATTTTTTTTTTTTTTAGCGGAAGCCGAAACAGAATGAAAGTGAAGTGTAGGTTCTCTCTTTGCCTCGCTGTCTCTCGCACTGCATGCACGCTGGGTCAGTGGCTGTTCGCTGCTTCCATCTTGTCAGCTAATGCGCATCGCCTGCTGTCAACAACTAGATTTGAAATGCATTAAAAATGGCGCTGCTCTTCTAATCAAAAGGAGCAGCTTTTAAAAAATTGTTATTTGGACCTACTAAACCTACGTTTGCTGCTTTTTGTGTGTCGAATGTCTGTGTACGATGCTCTAAGGGCTCATTTGGTAAGTATAAACCACTGGAATTCGCCTTTAATTATTCATTAGGTTTTTTTTCAGTAACTCTTCTAATGACTAGAAGTTACAAGCAGCAAAGACAATTGGTTTGGCAACTTTATTTTTCTTGAGTGGTTCTAGTATCTTTGTTCTGTAGATGCTTGCACCAGCTGGCAGCCACCAGCTAATTTTGATTTTTATTACATAAATGGAAATATACATTACCTGTAAATGTAGCATTCCTTGAATGTTGTGTTTTCCCTAGAGGTTTTTAACACTTTAACGCCTATGGACATACTAGTATGTCCTTTGTACTTTTGCACAGCTGCCTATGGACGTACCAGTACGTCCTGTATGTTTGGGGGTGAATGCTAAAGTCAACGTACCAGTACGTCCATCGCTCTTAACGGAATGTTGTTAGGTAATGTTTTAAGTGCACATATCAGTCGTTAGATGGCAGCATTGACTAGTCTGAGCTGTGTGAAATGGTGTTTGTTGGAAGTTGTATAGGTGCCTTGCTTAGCTGAATACAAAATGGCGGCCAACAATGTTGAACTTTTGCGTTTTTTATTTTTTATTTTATTTTATTTACAGAGCGTAACGGCCTAAAACACCATGAGCTCTCTCTAAAACTACTTAAAACTACTTAAGACTAAAGACCTAAAGTTACAATCCGTCTATACACTTCACACTGCAACCGGCCAGCCGGGGAACAAGAGAGCACGAGATACCCTGGGTCCCTAGGTAAAACGCTGCGTCGCCCTACAAAAACCTAATGTTCTGTGCAGGGGACCTATACCAAACGAGGAGTGTGGCGAAACACCAAGGGCCTTATGCATAGGGTCAACCC
>JAHWFP010014504.1:0-37600 GCA_023313725.1 Lithobius niger | reverse complement strand
CGTTTCACTTGTAACGAACTGTTTGGGTTTGGCTATACTCTTATCTCTAGAACGGTCCTCTTGCTTACAAGCAACGGAGAAGGAAGATGGCGGCACTCGCTCAACGCTGTATGCGAAGCTGTGCTATTTTCAGACGCATTTATGGTTAGAAAAAAACGTTTCCCCCGAATTTTGTGATGTGAAATGGTGTTAGGATGAAGAGTAGCGTCGGTTAGTATAAAAATTAAGTGATTTGGCGTGGTGCCCCTAATCTAGATAATTACCCATGGCGTTGTGGAATTAACAATTGGACGGTTATAAGTTTCACACACTGGGATAAAATATAGGCTATTGACTGGTAAACACAGGCATAGGGGAGTTAGTGCTTTTGTCCGGTTTAAACTTGGCCATCATGATGTAAGAAAATAGGACATTCTATAACTTACAGGATCGGTCTGGAACGGCTCCAGGAGATTCCGGATTCTTGTTTTGCTACTCATAGGGCTCCAAGTCCGATCCAGTCTCTGGGAAAAAGGGACCTTTCCACACAACCATATCCGGGACTCAAGGGAAAGACATCATGACCTTGCGGATGCAGTTAAACCTTCTCCCCAATGTTGGTTTGGTAGATACATAACTCAACATACTCAAACAAGAGTAGGAGGAGAGTGCTGGCTTTCCATAGACTGGGATGAAGAAGAACAAGATGGAAGCTTAAATTTTTCAGTAACAAGAAAACAATAGTACACTACCATAACAATGGTCAGCTACAACAATACAACAATTAAAACTTGACAGAACTTAATCTGCAGGTTAGAGAGCTTAATTGGCCAAGGGGAATGGTCCCATGGACAGAAGGATAGCGTGACTCCCTGACAAAAATCACCAGCTGAGGAAAAATGCACACGAGGAGGGACAATACACACATTTTGACGAACATTACGCCCATTATAACTGATCAGTTTTCTGGACTTTCTTGGACGAAAAGGTCAGAGTCCACCCACTGGAAAGCCTACATAATAGCTCCAACAAGACAGTTCTTATCAGACGCCGAGAGATCAATCCTATCAGCCGCCAACAAGCTCCTACGTGCAGTAATGGCATTCCAAATAGAAATGAACTTAACACCTTCGGACTTGCATAGGGCCATAATGTGACCTTTACATGATACCAGATATGGTTCCAAAGAATTCCATGCACTTTGATTGACCTGCTGTGGGAATAGGGCCACTACACCTATGTCAATCTCTGGTCTTACTGACTTGATGTATTTGGTGACATGTGCTAGACGTGATGCCATTCCTTGTGGAGTATCCAACCCAATATTGTTTGTACCAACACACAAACCACATGAGAAATATAAGTGTGTGAAGCCAAAATTTCAGGTACAAAAGTTGCAATGTGTTCGATGCGGGCTCCAGGGAAACAGTAAGTGCGTGAGTTAAGCAAGTACTTTGAAGACATTTTTACGTGTCGGACCTGAGAGTCACCAATAAGAATGGTGGATTGGCTAGAGATGGAAAGGCCGGTTTGTTTAGTTGAAGAGGAAGATTGAGGAAATACATTAACAGAAGAATTCAAGCATTTTATTTTATTTGTGGTAGTGTCTGCGGATGGGTGGTTTACCTTTTTAATGGGTTTTTTTGGGGCTGTTGGATTCATTTTATCCAAAAACCTAATATATGACAGTGAATGACTTCTATTAGTGTTTCATTTACAAGATCTGCTACAATTTTTCACGTAGGAAGGGTCACAAGGGTCACGGATGCCGTTGTTCTTTCTTTGGAATGAAATGTTATGGTTGTTTATGGATGATTCAGTTAGGCTATCTACGGGGGATTTGTATGTACTGCTACTAGTTTTGTCTACATGAGCCGATACCACCTGGATACCTCTGGTGTTAGAACTCGAAAGGATGGTACTTACTACCACTTGGTTGGATGAAATGTCAGGTTTAATAGGTGGCGTTGCGGTACTGGTCTGAAAAAGCTCTAGAAGAGTTTCTTGCGATTTGGTAACCTTGCTGCAACTGCCCATTATCATTTTTGTTTGAGTCCAAACCAGGTTTTCCATTCGAGCCTCGAAGGTTAAGAGAGACATGAGTATGGTCTGTTTGAAGGAGTTAAGAAGGGTTAAATTTGTCTCTGGACGATGAGGATGACTTGAGGGAGTATCTGAATACTCACCGTGTCGTTGTGGCAGCACATCATTTGGTATTTTGCTCGAGTTTGCAGCTAATGGCAACTCATCAGTTAATAGCTGACGAATACCCACTAGAGAACCTGATATAGCATTTACGAGTGTATCAAGTTTGCCGCATAAATCTAGGTTACTAACAGTGTACAGGTACATCTGAACGAGTATCCACGTTCACTCGATGAAGATTAATGAAATCAGAGAGAATTTCATCGCTATTAGAGAGAGCTCCATTGCTATTAGTGACTTTAGTTTCTGGGGTAAGCGTTAGTATGGTAGTACGATTCGGATCTGGTACATTTGCTGGCAATGAGGTAAGCGTGTCACAATTAACCAGTTGGGCGAAATTCTCATGATTTGGTTGGACTGCCACATCAGTACAAGGGGCCGTTAAACTTGCCAATCCCTCCATCTTCTGGGTAGGCCTAGAACTCAGAAAATCTGTCGATTCGCTGGACTGTACATGTTCCATTATGCATTCTGAGAAAATGTCATTGGTGGCAAGGCTTTTACCATATTTTTCATATTCAAATGGTTTATCTTCGCTATGAACACGCAAGTGGTCCATAAGAGCTTCGATGTGTGCAAGCACAATGCCACATTTATCACATAAGTATGGTTTATCACCATAATGTAACTGACTGGGGTCATTATGGTTATCAAATGCGTGACATTTATTAAGTTTAATTTGATCGTTTCCACAATGTACGTGGTTATGATCAGTAAGAGCATAAATACTAAAAAATGTTTTACTACATTCGTTGCACTCAATAGCTTTTTTCCCGCCGTGAACCCTAGTGTGGTCCAAGAATGTTTCTTTGGAGACAAAGTCCATGCCACATTCCTCACATTGGAATAGTATGATTTCACCAATAACCTGGCTGGGACCGGGGGTGTTTGTACTGCCACGATTGGCGCAGTCAAAGCTTTCGCTCTCCCTGTGGGCTGTAATGTGGTCAGAGAAAGCGACATTGGGAGCTAGAGGCAATCCACGTTCATTACAATTAAATGGAGTGTCTCCACTGTGCATCAAGCTGGAATTTGAAAGGGCACAATTACTGCTGACAGCCTTACTACATTCATTGCTTTGAATAGCCTTAATACTGTCTGGAACACATGAATGGTCGCCAATAGCATCATGGATGGCTAAGGTTGTAATGCTTGTCCCACATTCAGATGGTTTTCCTTCGTTGTGAGCACATGGCGGTGCATCAGTGAGAGCTAATGCTGTACCACACACCTCGCATTCCAACTGTCTTACACTACGAGGCGCCTGATGGTTGCCTGCACGGGCACAGAGGGCCTCATCAATGCTGTCGTCTTCAAATGATTTCTTACCACAAAGTTCCGGGTTGTGGGCGTTGAAGGCATTTTTGTCCCCAAACACTTTATCACAGACTACACATTTGAATGGTTCTTCTTTACTGTGCTTTCGTGTGTGTCTTGTCAAGGCACTTTTGACCTTTAACTTAGTACCGCAGTTATCACAGGTAAATGGTTTCACAACCAAGTGTATGGGGCTGGGCTCTGATAATCTGTATCTGTTTTTGGAAAATATGCCGCGCACGGAGCATTTAAGCTGCTTTGCTCCACAATAGTAATGGGAATGCCGCATTAAGGCACCTTTGATTTTAAAGGTTCTACTGCAAACAGTGCATTCGAAAGGTTTGCTTCAATTTGAATACGTACATGTTTCGGAACAATCATCTTACACAGTTCAAACAACGATCACACAAGGTTCAAAGTCCGTTGCAAAACGGCAGGTCTCTGCTAAACGCTAATTTACAGCAGGTAACGCTAATTTACAGCAAATAACAGCAGGTAAAAGCAGCAACACGGGATTTGCACTAACAATGCCTCACGCCAGCCTTGATTTGACTGCCTTCTGTCAACGATCTATACCTAAAAAAGCAGCACAGCTGAATTCACACTTGTAAGTCCTCTCCTTGGAAGGACATACCAAATTGCCCTAAATATTTAAATCAACGCGGATGAATTCACTAAAAACTGTCACCCAACACTGTAATAATCAGGATTTTCATATTTGCAGACGTGGATGGCTGTCAAAAATTGAAGAAAATTAAAGAAGCTATACTAAAATTCCAACGTGCATGCGGCCCAGATGCGACCTTTTTCCATCAATTCTGTGCCTTTGAAAAAGTTTCTCGCATGAACAGGCAGTGCAAATAAAATTCACTTACACTAAACTGTGACCCAATTTATGTTTTACTAATGCGAATATAGCAGTTCATGATAATCACGTAAATATTTCCCTAGCAGGACACACTCAAGCAATAAAAAGAACCGTTGAATAATTCAAAAGCACCTGAAATAACTTCATATTTAACGAAAAAAGTTTGGAAAGTTTTGTCAGCTTCAAATTCCAAGTTGGCAGCTCCCAGTGAAAAGGAAGGGTCACCTCAGCAAAATCGCTAGCAGTAAAGTTCTGCGTTTGGAGACAGCGAAAATTGCCCTCACTTTGCTTCAAATTTACGTACATTAACTAAGGAATTAATCATCATCTTCATTTTTTAAAAGTAGTGTTAGTTTTCATTTTCTACAACATGTTTTGTGGCGAGTAGCAGGTTCGTCGATCGACTGCGCCATATTATTACATTGGCCTGAGGTAGGATGCCAGCCATATACTCTACTGAGGAACGCATTGAACTGGCACTGCTATGCAGTCTGCATGGCCTCAATTCTCAAACCCTTGTGCAGGTTCGCGAACAATTCCACCAACTTTATCCAGATATACCTAAACCATGTGTCGCCCCCTGTAGGCTGGGGATAGAATAAGCCCACCGTACCCCTGAGTGTCGTAGAAGGCGACTGAAAGGGAACCCAAGATCACGGTTTGCTAGTGTTCCAAGGGTCTGCATGGCGGAGGGTTTTTGGTCCGTCTTTAACACTAGCAACCTCAACACTACGGTTTGCGAGTGCGCCTACGGTGTGTATGGTGGGCAGGTTTAACACCCGTCGCAAGCACTAGTCGGAAAGAGGTGAAGGGCCATCCGAACAAACTGGGCCCGGGGTGGCTGCTTAGAGGATGTTTGGTGGTTTGAATCCCCTTTTGGGTTTGATTCCAATTTGCCCGTTCTGGCCACTGGGCTTTTCATCCTCATCCCACAGCGTGTTGGCCGTGTGCTGCAACCTAGTAATCCATGGAGGTGAAGATCCTGACTCTCGGGCTTTGGCTCCTTATTCCGGAGGACAGGTGGCCTGGGCGAGCCGGCCTAAGGTAAATTGGCTATGACCTTTCGGGTCCTGTCGATGTGGGGAGGCAGCTTGTGCTGTATCCATCTGCATCACGGACCCGAACTGTTTGGGTTATCGACGGAGGTGGTGTGTACGGCTTCCTTGGTGGCCTCGCCTCTCGGCATGCTTAGGCTGCCACCTCTCCGAGATAGATGGTGGTGTTAGCTTCCTGGTGCAGGGCCCTGGATATGCGGCTTCCGGCCCTGCATCACCCGAGTGCCGCGCGGGACTTTCTTGTTAGGTTTTTGACTATTTGTTTTGTACTTAGAATTTATTTGAGATAACTTTCTTTTGTTCTAAAAGTTTCTTGATCTAAAAGATCATGTAATGTGGGTATGATCAAGCTAACTTGATTATTCTAGAATAGGCTATCTAGATTATATTGTAATTGTATGGTAGGTAGGCTATCCAGGTTTGGTTATATAGATCCGTGGTTGATGCTTAAACAAAGATGGCTGCCTGGATGGTTTGTGTGTCTGTGGTTAGTTATCTTTCTAAGTACCGTTCGTTGGTTGGTGCCCTAATGTTTTAGGGCCGCGACTTTTTTTTTGCTTTCAATGGCAACTACTTCCCCCCCCCTCCCCCGAAAAAATTTCTTTCCCCCTAAAATTCTTCCCCTCCTCGCCGCACTAGCAAGCGCCAGAGGAGGGAACCCGAGATGGTTGGGCCTGTTGCCCAGTTACCAGACTTTAGTCAAAGTCGGGACCAAGTCCGAAGTTCCTGGTGGTGACAGGCGAGGGCCGAGATGTTACTCAACTCGGTCCATTCACTGTACACAAAGCCCTGAAAGGGATTTGTGGGTCTGATCCGAAGAGTGTTTCTCGGCTCCGTACTGGGGATACCTTGTGGAGGTTGCAGACGATGGTCAGACGAAGAGGCTTTTGAAAGCGAGTGCACTGGGGTCATGCCCGGTGCATGTCGAGCCGCATCGTACTTTGAACAGCAGCAAGGGGGTCGTGACATGCTTCGATTTGAGGGGTCTCAGTGATGATGTCATCCTGGACGAACTCAAGTCACAGAGTGTTACGGCTGTGAGGCGTTTGACACGGAAAGGAGAGAATGGTGCCCAGCCAACTAACACCTTTTTCCTGACCTTTGATACGCCAGTTGCACCGCAGCATATTACTGCCGGTTACCTGCGCTTGAAGGTCAGGAGGTACGTACCGAATCCGAGGCGGTGTTTCCGCTGTCAACGCTTCGGCCATACCAGCGGCTCGTGTAAAGGTAGGCCTACCTGTGTTTCCTGTGCTCAGGCAGCCCATGAGGGCGCTGACTGTGCTGGCCCGGAGCAGTGCGTCAACTGCGGTGGTCAGCACTAGGCCTCTTCACGGGATTGTCGTGTTTATGTAGAGGAACGTCAAGTGCAGGAACTAAATCTGAAAGACGGGCTTTTCCTACTCGGAGGCCCGAAAGAAAGCCAAACTATCTGCACCGGTAATGACGCGTTCTTATGCGCAGGTGTGCAGTGCGCCAATGCCTGGCCCAGTTAGTGAGTCTGCTGATTTGGCAGATTTACGCGCTGAGCTCAGGTCTTTGACGACGACGGTGGGCAAGCTTATAACTTTGTTGACTCTGCAACATCCATCTCTGCAGGGTCTTTTGGGTCCTTCGGACCCGGTTGCTGCCTTGCCGTCTACATCTGCCCTGCCTGCAAATGCTTCTGCTCCTGCTGCTGTTCCTGCTGCGGCAACTGTTCCGACTGTTCCCAGGCAGGTTAAAGCTTCAGCTAAGCCTCCGCCTGCCCGGAGTGAACCACAGAAATGGGTGAAGAAGAAGGCTCCTGCTGGTAAAGCCTCGACGCCACCCCGTGAGGATGTCGCCACCAGGAGGGAAGGTGACACGGTCGTTGAACAGCCAGCTTGCTGAGGGGTCCGTTGCTTCCCCTCAACATCTTGATACTACTTTGCCCATGGAGCAGGGAGACATATCCTGTTCTACTTTCCGGAACTTTTTCCTCCTTCCGAGGACAACTTCGTTCTGACCCTCACTCCATCTTTTGATTCGGGTGAGGAATCGGATGTTTTCGGCTCGTCCAGAGGAGGAGTTGCGGAGAATGATTCAGTCTTCAGCCCGCCCTAATGCCTGCGCACGCTATCGTTCAGTGGAACTGCCAAAGTTATCGGACCCATGCTGAAGAGCTGTGGCTGCTTTTGTCGCATTGGCGACCTCTGTGCTGCTGCATACAGGAAACCTGCTTTAAGGCGTCAGATAATCCGGTTGTTAGAGGTTATTCTGTCTACCGTGTGGATACTGACCCTGTGCCACGTGCACATGGTGGTGTTGCAGTGCTGGTTCAAGACACTAAGCCCTATGCCAGTGTGCCTCTGCACACTAAGCTTCAGGCGGTAGCAGTTAGTTTCTTTCCACTTCGATGTTACTGTCTGTTCGCTTTATTTACCACCTGATGAGGTCTTTGGGGTTGGTGGCCTGGAGGACCCGGTCCACCAGCTTCCTGCCCGTTTCCTGTTGTTGGGCGACTTTAACAGCCACCACGTCCAGTGGGTGGGACCTCATACTGACAACAAAGGGAGGATCCTTGAGGAGTGGATGCAGATGGGGTCCGTTTGCATCCTGAACGATGGAGCCATGACACACTGTAACCTGGCCTCGGGCAATTGGTCAGCGGTGGACTTAGCCTTTTGCTCGCTAGCCATCCCAGTTCACTTCACTTGGGCTGTCACTGCTGATCTACATGGGAGCAATCACCTCCCCATTGTGTTGTCCACAACACAAGGCGGTTCTGTGGCTTCCAGGCCAGCCCGGTGGGTGCTTAAACGTGCTGAGTGGTCAGCCTTTGCTGAGGCTGTTGTCTTTCAGCGTGCGGTTGAGGACTTTTCTGATGTAGACGAACTTTCCACTCATTTCACTGTTGTGGTGCTTGCTGCTGCTGATGCTGCTATCCCGCGTACGTCCGCACAGCCGCGGCGTGTCCTGTTCCGTGGTGGACGCCTGCTTGTGGGCAGGCCATTCAGGCCCGCCGGCGAGCGTTGCGTGCATTTGTGGTCAGCCCAACTACTGACAACTTTGTAGCCTTAAAGCGCTGTCGTGCCCGTGCCAGGTATGTCATCCATGAGGCTAGATGTGCTTCATGGGCAGCTTACGTTTCGTCGATCGTGCGCTCCACGCCTTCTCAGCAGGTGTGGCGGAAGGTGCGCTAGATCTCGTGGAGGAGCGTGCCTTCCCCGATTTCACAGCTGAAGGTGGCGAATACCGTGATGTCTTCTGTGTCGGATATCGCCAACTGTCTTGCGTCTGCGTTTGCGTGGGTGTCGAGTGTTAACCATTATGATCCTGGTTTCCTCAAATAAAGCGTAGAGAAGAGGCTCACTCTAGACTTTCGCTCCGACGGGCTGGAGGAATACAATTTACCATTCACCAAGCAGGAATTTGTTTCAGCTTTATCCAAGTCGCATGACTCCGCCCCGGGGCCTAATGATGTTTACTATCAGCTGTTGAAACATCTGCCTCTTGCCTCCCTGCAGCTCTTGCTGGAGATGTTCAACCGTGTGCGGGCAGAAGGCTCTGTTCCGGCAGCGTGGAAGACGGCAGTGCTCATCCCGATTGTGAAACCGAGCAAAGACCATACTGCTCCTTCCAGTTATCGCCCAATCGCTCTGACTAGCTGTGTCTGTAAACTTATGGAACGGATGGTCAGTGAGAGGTTGGTCTGGGTGCTGGAATCACGGGGATTCTTATCTGCGTCCCAGTGTGGCTTTCGACGATGTCGGTCAACTATCGATCATCTAGTTGCCCTTGAATCGGATGTGAGGGAGGATTTTCGCCTGCGTCAACATCTGGTTCAAGTTTTCTTTGACTTGGAGAAGGCTTATGATACTACCTGGCGTTATGGGATTCTCTGTTTTCTCTATGACTGTAGCTTGAGGGGACGGATGCCACTGTTGCTTTCCGCATACCTCTCAGGCCATTCTTTTCGCGTTCGTGTTGGGGCGACTCTTTCCCGCCCGTTTGTCTTGGAGAGTGGTGTGCCTCAAGGAGGTGTTCTTAGTGTCATCTTGTTTGCTGTAGGTATCAACCCCATTGCTCAGCAAGCTGCTGTTCCCCAGTCATTGTTTGTCGATGACTTCGGCCTGCGCTTTCGGGCAGCTCGCATGCAAACCTGCGAGCGGCAGCTACAGCTGGCGGTTAACAAAGTCCAGACCTGGGCGGTCAGTAATGGTTTCTGGTTTTCTCCGGACAAGACTGTATGCGTCCACTTTTGCCGCTAACGAACACTGCACCCAGAATCTTGCCTGTACTAGGGACAGGCACAAAGTCCTGTTGTCCCACAGGCACGTTTCTTGGGTCTGGTGTTCGATTCCAAATTATCTTGGCTTCCACACTAGCGCCAACTTAAAGACAAGTCTTTGCGGGCAGTTAACATCTTGCGGGTTCTGTCGGGCACTTCATGGGGTGCCGATCGCACTGCCATGTTGCGCATCTACCGAGCCCTTGTCTGCAGCAGACTTGATTATGCGTGCATGGTGTATGGTTTGGCTAGTGACTCCACTCTCAAGATGTTGGACACTGTGCATCACAGTGGCCTGCGTCTGGCGACTGGGGTATTTTGGACGTCTCCAATGGTCAGCCTCTATACTGATGCCTCGGAGCTGCCTTTAGCCATTCGTCGGCGAGCAGCCTTTAGCCATTCAGTATGCTGTGCGTTTGCGTGCTGTGCAATCCAGTCCTGCTTTGTCCATGGTTTTGGGGCCAGACTTGCGGGACGGTAGACGCAGGGTTGGTAAGGGTGATTTCCGCGTTAGGATCCAGCAGTCCTGTCAGGAAATAGCCTTTGAAATGCCCTGCATCTTGAGGCTTGGGGGAATGCCAGTGGCCTCTTGGATTGTCCCAAGTGGCATTTTCATTTTCGCTCTGGCGTCCCTCCCGAAGGGTTCCACTCTACCAGCAAGGTACTTACAGGAGTTCAGGCGGCTGTGTTCTCAGTACGCCGGTTATCAGCGGCTGTTTACTGATGGGTCAAAGTCAGACGTTGGCGTGGCTTGTGTTTGTAAGGGAGTGACGGTTGCCCATCGCCTTCCATCAGGCTATTCTGTGTTTTCTGCAGAGCTTTTTGGCTCTTGGTTTGGCGGTGGAATGGATCCTTGACCTTCGGGGCACACATTTTATTGTCTTTAGCGATTCCGTGAGTGCCCTGGAGTCCTTGGCGAATTACAATCCTCGGAACCCCTTGACACAACCTGTCCAAGCTTTGCTTTTCCGATTGCTTGGCCAGCGGAAAACCGTGCTCTTCTGCCGGATTCCGGGCAATGTTGGGATAGGTGGAAATGAGAAAGCGGATTCTGCAGCAAAAGAGGCCCTTTCTGGCCCTTTCGGAAGGGATCTCAGCCTTGTTCCCTCAGATGCCTTTCCAACTCTGCGTCTGATTTTACACGCTTTTTGGCAAGCCTCGTGGGACAGACAGGACGGTAATAAATTACGAGCTATTAAAGGCACTGTTGGGGAATGGCACTCGGTGTGTCGCCGCAGTCGCCGTGAGGAGGTGTTGTTGGCCCATTTGCGCATTGGTCAACTCGACTTACTCACTGTTTTCTTTTGCGGGGGGTTGACCCTCCTGAATGTTATTGGTGACGGCGGCCATTTACGGTCCGGCACGTCTTTGTTGATTGTTGCCATCTTGATTGCATGACATTGCGCGTCAATTGGGCGATAAGTCTGTCCTCCTGTCCGGTGTTTTTCAATTTTTGCAGGAGGTACAGATGTATAACAAGATTTAAATTAGGGGTGTGAATAATATCTCTGTAATGTGTGGTGCAGTGGCAATCCGGACCACTGCACTGTGACTGAGGTTGGCGCTAATGACCAAGCTGTCGACGCGCCATTAAGCCCTCCCCCCCCCCATGTGTCGTTGAGATGAATCTCAACTCTGCAGAATTTTGAATTCCTTCCCATCCATGAACGGATACGGTTAGGCTGGTCGACATCCTTTATTGCTTAACTTGGCAAGAGCAATGCACACAACCGCCTCCAAGCGTGGCAGGCACAGGAAACTGAAAAGCGCGCACGCTTGCACATCACATGGTGTTGACAAGGCCCATCGAGATCATGACATAGCACCCCACCGAATGGAGCCGACCTCCAGGCGGCTTAACAAATACTCCGGGGTCAAAACACCATGTCTACAAACAATTCTACAATAACTTCTAAAACCCTCAATGTAACATACCAAGATTGCACTCCAATACCTGACCTAACGACATCAACTGTACCCATGGCAATTTTTAAGCCCACGAATGGCGGAGCATCGCTACATACTCACCTCCAATCGTCCACGTATCCTGAGACGACCTATCCTCCCGGCCACCAGCAGCATCACAGGTCAAACATGGAAGACACCGAAGGTCACCCCCAGACATCCAGGAGGCAGCCAAGCTCCTCGAGGTCACGCCGAACGGGAAAACCATCGAAGCAGGGCTCAGAACTACAAAAGAGATACAAGCTTATTAACTTAGCAATTAGTGGGGTCAGCCCACAACAAGGCAGACAATGCACACCATCTTCCCAGTTAAAACCTCATCGCATAACCATGACACGGTCAAGTAGCCTACACAGTAGCCCTTCCAAAACCAGGCACAATTCCAAAGTCAAGTCCAAAAATATTTGCAAATTCCCAACTCAACTGGAGGTCTTACTGTAATTCCCAATTTTTTTGTACACACAGTGAATACCACAACCGTGACCACTGAACAGAGTTAAAATCATAAACCTGCACTTCCGGCCGTACAGCTACCATGCGTCAACAGGAGAGACACACGCGACCCATGGCTGGGACATGACACCTCCCGGTTGGCCTTTGGTCCACAAAGTGGACAGGGCTAACCTGTATGCCTACCAGGACTCGGGCAGAGCGCAATGTAGGTCCTGGCCGTGTCCACTACAAACCATTCACACGAAATCTCGCCTGGACCAGCCTTAACTTACATTACCTGATGCTCGGAACAACACCGAGGCACCCAAACCAATTGTATACACATGCCGTGGAGTAACCATATAAAACATATTAAACAATTACCAGAACAGCAGGTCACAAGTCCAACTCTCCACGTGTGGTGAGTAACTCAACCACCAGCAATTCGATCACCCAAACCCCCCCCCCCAACCGAATAACTTGGCATCTAATCCACAAACGATAGTACAAGTTAGGCCACACATTAAACCATAGCGAGACCCAAACAATGGCGTAGTTAGATGCCAAGGTAGACACTAAACAGGACCACGTCGTTTTGGAACTTAAGGCGAATACAATTTGCAAGACGACACATTTAGTCATTACAGGTGCACACCCTAAGTCCACTAAAGGCAAAGAGACTGCATACTTGTCCCAACCTTCTAAATTGCTTAAGCTACCCAAAAAGTTAAGTATCAGCAGCACACATGAATACCAAACCAAAAGTTTCCCCATTCAAAATCGCCTCCTAAAAGCCCCAACTTTGAATCGACCAACTCCCCAACCACAGAAGTCGGTCAGCGGCTAGAGTAATTTCAGAGCTGCTACAACTGTACAGCAGCAGATCATCATAACCATCCATAACAACCTAAGCTTTAGGTGAAAAGCCCTAACTCACTGAGGCTAACAAGTTTTTACCTGGATTGACATTTTGCCACACATCCAAAAGCACCAAGGTGGGCTACACATGTCAACAACCACAGCCCAAGCTTGCTTTGGACCATCACATAAATCCGTTCACACTCGATGCCAAAGTTGGTTCACACAGCCTAAATTTACTGCAAAAAATCCGTGATGAATTAAGGGTCAGAAATCATCACAAGACCACTATAATACCTACAACGCAATTAGCACAGAGATTAGGAAATTAAGAGCCAGTAAATCATGAGATTCATTATTAGTAGGCTAGTAATTCAGCCAGAAAGTGTACATCCAAAAATAGGCTAGTTTTATATCAGTAGGCTATCCAGTTTTTATTTTTTTTAAATATTTACCCGTATTTTTTCTCTATCATCACCCCTCACATTACCAAAAAGGGTCGACAGCTGATTGCGCTGATACTGAAAACCACTTCTGAGTAATACTGATTAAAGATTTAAGGCTGCTTAAGCTATTAGTCAACCACTTTAACTAGAAACAGCGTAACGTAGGACCCTGAATTATAGTGATCAAAGATATAAGGCTGTATACATGACTGTTGACTAGAAAAAGTGTAATGTATGACCCCGAGTTACATTGAGCAAACACATGAAGCTGTAGCAGCTTGATCACATGACTATTTGACTAGAAAGAGCATAAAGTATAACCCTGAGGTATGCTGATCAAAGATATTAGAGATATATATATATATATATATCGATTACATGACTTCACAGACTTAGGAAAGCAGAAACCGATACGGGCTACACTCACCGAAATGTACTAAAATGTAGCACGACATTAACAATTAAAAACATTATCAATTACAAGCAATCAATTTACGGCGTCATCACAGCCTGAACTCTAGGATCTCCAATCATTGCTCTCGGTAGGGATCTCAGCCTTGTTCCCTCAGATGCCTTTCCAACTCTGCGTCTGAGGTTACACGCTTTTTGGCAAACCTTGTGGGACAGACAGGATGGTAATAAGTTACGGGCCATTAAAGGCACTGTCGAGGAGTGGCACTCGGCGTGTCGCCGTAGTCGCCGTGAGGAAGTTGTGTTGGCCCGTTTGCGAATTGGTCACACCAGACTTACTCACTGTTTCCTTTTGCGGAGGGTTGACCCTCCTGAATGTTCTTGGTGTCGACGGCCACTTACGGTCTGGCACTTACTTGTTGATTGTCGCCATCTTGATGGTGTTCGTCGTCGGTTCCATCTTCCGCATGACATTGCGCGTCAGTTGGGCAATAAGTCTGTCCTCCTGTCCGGTGTTTTTCAATTTTTGCAGGAGGTACAGCTGTTTGACAAGATTTAGATTAGGGGTTTGAATAACATCTCTGTAATGTGTGGTGCAGTGGCAACCCGGACCACTGCACTGTGACTGAGGTTGGCGCTAATGACCAAGTTGTCGACGTGCCATTAAGCCTCAATCCCCCCCCCCAATCATTGCTTACCAACCTCGGGATTCCCGAAAACTGCCAAAAAAAATAGTTGTAACAAAAACATCTTAACGGAACGACCAAAAACCTTCTAAAAAACACTGTAGTGGTACTTGTATAGCGTACGTAACAGCCGTAATGGACATACTAAGAAAACGTGATAGGAATGATTTAATACTCGTAGGAAACACTGTAATTGTACTTGTATAGTGTACGCAACAGCCGTAATGGACATACTAAGAAAACGTGATAGGAATGATTCAATACTCATAGGAAACACTGTAATGGTACTTCTATAGCGTACGCAACAGTCGTAATGGACATACTAAGAAAACGTGATAGGAATGATTCAATACTCGTAGGAAACACTGTAATGGTACTTGTATAGCGTAAGCAACAGTCGTAATGGACATACTAAGAAAACGTGATAGGAATGATTCAATACTCGTAGGAAACACTGTAATGGTACTTGTATAGCGTACGCAACAGTCGTAATGGACATACTAAGAAAACGTGATAGGAATGATTCAATACTCGTAGGAAACACTGTAATGGTACTTGTATAGCGTACGCAACAGCCGTAATGGACATACTAAGAAAATGTGATAGGAATGATTTAATGCACGTAGGAAACACTGTATTGGTACTTGAATAGCGCACGCAACAGCCGTAATGGACAGCTTAAGTAAACACGATGCAAAAGTAGAGTATTAAGTATATATCACAGACTGCACTGTGAACAAATGGAATGATTGAAAACTCGTAAAAAACTTACTTTTATATCACAGGCCGCACTTTAAACTATAAAACCTGATACGTAAAAAGAGATATCATGCATGCAATTCACACAAAAAAATCCAAATCCCAGCCAACTGAGAGCGAAGGGAGAGGTAAGTAGTACCGTAACCAACGCCAAGCATTTATTAAACGAGTTAGTCGGCACAGGGCGGGTCACTGCTCGCAACTCGAACGTCACTACCACCACCGTACACGTTACCTATTCAGTTTGTCATCGACAATACGCTGCGTGACATCCAGAAAACGAAGTGGGGCAATTGTCCGAAGTATAGTTGCCAGCCATCCTGAATCGGGAGAATGCCGAAGCGGATCAGTTGAAACACACAGGAACTGGGGGGTGGGTCAGCCAGACCGGTCAGTCATATAAGGAGTTAAACGATGCGTAGCCGCCTCGACACCAATCTTCTTGAGAGCTTCATGAATTAGCGGGGGGTGGGAGCAGATAACGATAAAAAATCCAACACTAAGGTGGCAAAGGCCAGCTCCTGTACATCTAGCAGAGGAGGCCGGAGCCTCGGGGGTGTACTGGGCAGAACCGCCGGGAGCGTCACGTTGCTTCCCTGCATCACAGTCGGTGTCACTTTCCGCGAGTCCGAATTTAGAGCAACACAAGTGGGGATATTTTTCGCAAGTAGCTTGGTATGGGCGTCCAAAACGGTTATAAAACCTAGGCATGGCATCGGTGCGAAGGCCAATGCAGTACCCTCAAAGAAGAATGTAACGTCCGGATTCAAGCACCTAAGTCGAAGGGCTGGGAAGATCACCGGGTTAATGTCCAGCGAGATCCATCGACGAGGATGTGCTGTATGAAGACGGTCAAAAGTATGGCAAGCCTCTGTTAGATGGAGACAGACACGAAGATCACATTGAGTAGCTTCCCGCAGCAACCAACGTCGCTCTCTCCATTCCATCAAGGCTAGAATGCGGTAGAAGGCTTCGTCTTCTCACGTTAGTACAAAAGTTCGAGTGGCAGCCACGCGTTCTTTCCAAACCACACAATCTGAAGATTTACAAGCCTCACACATCTTCTGAGCTACCATGTCGTGTTTTTGATGGGCCGATTGTACAGAAATCCGAGCGGATGCATGCAGATTACGACAAGATGCATTCGAGCCACCTTGTGTAGCTGCCATTGTTCTACACGAGTAACCGTTACTACAGAAAACTTCTAAAACAATCAGTAAATAAAAATGTCAGTTGGTCACACGGAAAAGTTCTCACCTAATGGTTGCAGAGTCCGGAGAGCATCGGGCGCCACTTGTTGAGATGAATCTCAACTCTGCAGAATTTTGTATTCCTTCCCATCCATGAATGCACACGGTTAGGCTGGTCGACATCTTTTATTGCTTAACTTGGCAATAGCAATACACAGAACCGCCTCCAAGCGTGGCAGGCTCAGGAAAGAGAAAGGCGAGCGCATGCATGTGCACTACATAGAAAGACAAGGCCCATAGAGATCATGACAGTGTTACCACCATCTCTAACTGGCTAAGGGAGTTCGGGGAAACAGGTTCTGTTGCTGATGACTGGCGATCATACGGACGCCCACGTACTTTAACAGATGAAGACCATAGTCTGGCTGTTATTCAGGCCAGTGATGCAACACCATGCATATCACAATGACAGCTCACACGAGAAATGAACAGCAATAAAACAGCTACTAGTAGACAAGGCTCATCGAGATCATGACAATGTTACCACCATCTCTAACTTGCTAAGGAAGTTCAGGGAAACAGGTTCTGTTGCCGATGACTGGCGATCATACTGACGCCCACGTACTTCAACAGATGAAGACCACAGTCTGGCTGTTATTCAGGTCAGTGATGCAACACTGTGCATATCACAATGACAGCTCATACGAAAATTGGACAGGAATAAAACAGCTATTCAGAGGATATTAAAAGAGCAAGGTTATCACGGGTTATCTGCTACCCCACAACATCTAGAGGAGTAGGATTTCGACAAAAGACAGCAATTCGTACAGTGGGCAGTTGAAACTATTGATGATGATGCCACGTTTCTTCAACGTTTGGTGATGACTGATAAAGCCCATGTTTCGTTGCATGAAGAACCTAACCACCCCAACAGCCAGAAGTATGCGTTAACCAACCCGTACTACACAATAGAGCAACACTATCAACATAACCCCGGGACAAATGTTTGGAGTCGGTTCGTAGGTACAACGTTGATTGGCCCAGTTTTCTTTGATGGAATGCTAAATGCTGATGCTACTTGCAACTGCTGTAGACTGAGATTCAACCAGCTATCGAAGACATGCTGCCTTTGGCCTTCTGCCATACTACTTGGTATCACCATGATGGAGCACCCCCTCACTTCGGCATGACTGTGAAGGAATGGTTGGACCAGACATACCAAGGAAGGTGGATTGGGCCGGGAGGTCCAGTGGAATGGCCATCTAGAAGTCCGGACCTCCGGACCTCTAGAAGTGGGCGGTAATAAGTCAACGCTAAACTTTAATATAGCGGCCATGTTGGTGTGACCTTGAGCTTGATGAAGGTGAAGAAATTTGGCTGCGTTTCGCACAATTAACACACTCACTGTAACTTTAATTAGAGCGTCCTAACGTTGATGTGAATCAGTTTTAGGGTGTGGCAGGCAGTTTGCTGAGTTGGAAGCGATGGGTAATTCTGATGCTCCTCGTGCTGCAGCTGACAACGTGCGTGTTGCTGTGGTTGAATACCAGGCACGACAGACGCGTGTTGTCGATAGCCTCGACTCTATGTTGAAGCCTTTATTGTTTCGGGGAAAACTTGGCGTGAGTGCCCGTTTACATCGCTCTTCATGGCCAGTTTATATCAGGTCATGGCGTTGGTTGGTCACGTGAATCATTCTGGCAGGGTAGTAATTCACGGTGTACTTCATTGCGAAATGCCTCATTATTGGCCACTGTGTGGTATAGATCGTCCCACCCTTTCCTAGAATCCGAATTTCTAGTTCACTTCAATGTTCACTTCTAGTTCACTTCAGTGCTTTAGGTAACGAGGCAGACTTCGTAATTTCAGGCCACGAGCGCTGAAAATGGCCTTGATGTCATTCGTGTCAGGCGGCTGAGCCCCTCTTCACCTGATCTCCGAACGTTGTTTGGGCTGGAGAGCAAGGCGCAAGTAATCGAGAAAGGGGGAGAATCGGGTTGACACGAGTTACATTAAAAATATACGTTTCCGTATTCAAGCGTTATACGCGAGGCGGGAAGCGCCGTTTAACGGTGTTGTGGACAGATGCCAAGCACGGAACAAAATGGAAAGAGTATGTGATGGTTGAGGCAACTTGAGTCGTTCCTGTCGGTTTTCATCCATGACTGCTGCTGCGGAAAGGTTGCCCTGTCACATAACCGACGAGCGTGGTCCTCGGTGACAAGAAATCGTTGACAGATTTCAAATGTTCGTACATTGGACACCGAATTTGTAAAGGAATGGGCCCACAAATGAAGGAAACACTTACGCCTGCATTTTGGATTTATTTTGGATGAAAATGACATAAGTGATCGACATTACACTTGCGAAGCGAGACCTTCTTCCTATCTCTCCGCCAGTGCCTACTGAGATAGATGTAAGCTTGGGAGTTGGGCATCAGGGCGATGAGCTGAGGGAAGCTATCCTGACATTAGCTTGAATTTCACTAGGTGGAATGCAAGTTTCATGCGAAAACTAGTGTCACCGTGCCACTTAATGCTTGTCACTAAATTTTATTAAATGTGTGCAATGCATGTCATTCTTTTTGTGTGCACTTCATACACAGCACAAGGATAGTACTTTATAAGTTTTAATGGATGGTATTCCCCCTTCTCTTTGTTTTGGGGGTGGGGTGCCACAACTACCTTTTTCCAAGCAGGGCTCCAAGAAAGAAATTGTGGGCCCCTCCCCAATGACTAAAATAATTGTGGGATCCCCCCCCCCCCACGTTTCCCTCATCCCGACCAAGATGTTGTGATTTTGGCCTTCAGACTCATAACTTTGGGCCCCCTGATTGCGGCACCTGGGGGGAGGGAGGCAGTACATCCTAGCACCGCATCCTCCGTTTTTAGGCTCCTTCAAGTCTAAAAGACATTCCGCGCGCGGCAAAAATCAGGATATAAAGAACAATAATTACATAATAAGTGCATTATACACTCACCACGTTACCTTCCGAAATACACATGTATTGACACAGTAGAGATCGTTCGTGGTAATACACTACCAGTTGACTTAAATTGCCCGCTACAGCATTGCACTGAGAAAAAACTATAAAACTTAGGCTTGCACGCTGCGTTGAATAACCAAAAAGATGAATAACAAGGGCATATGCACTGTGGTGAGCATTGCACATAAATAACGTAGCCTGCATAGGCCACCTGCCAACGAAACAAAAGCTTATATTTGATCGTTTAGCGTGTTACCACTGGCCGAATGTCCATCATATATGTCTGCTAAATAAAACTTTATGCACTGCCTACCGGTGCGCACTAGCTCTGACACTGAGCTCACCGCAAATGGTCGGAGCGCACACAGTCTACCCGTAGAATTGATAGAAAAAGTATGCAGTCGACTCGCACTGTGCATTACAACTCATATGTTGATGCTCACTACAAAAGTTATGTTGTAATCAATGAAGTTAAACGCGTTCTCATACACTAGTAATGCTGAATTATTGCAGCATCCATTCCAATACGTTGAGAATGGGTTCCCACTCGAGTACGTCAACAAATTAATTTCAAAAGCATTGACCCCCAAAACACCCCCCCCCCCCCCCCACACACACACACACAAATTTCATTGCTCTGCCTAGGGATGTGCGATACTCGAAAAATTCGAGCCGAGCCGAGTATGATACTTCTACTCGAACTTGGCTCGCTGCTTGCGTGCATACTCGAAAAACTCGAATCCGGTAAAAATGCGATAACTTCGCCAATTTTTGACTGATTTTGACATTCTAATATACCAAATCGATCGTCTCGGCGAGAGCTTTCCAGTGGTATAGATTAAAAGTTAATAACTGAAACCATTTTCAAGTTATGTCCATGAAACTGACACGACCAACACAGTCAGTTAAGCATCATCTTTGTTCTTATTATCTCAACAAATTATAGAGAAACATGCAAACAAAATATTTCCATCAAATACTCGAACTCGGCTCGATACTCGATTCTTCTTTTGCAAACTCGGCTCGGCTCGACTCGAATTAAAATTTTTTTACTCGCACATCCCTAGCTCTGCCTTATTTCAAAGGTATCTCTGAAGTCCTTAAGAAAAAAGTTATCATCCACAACATCCGACTTGTTTCAAACAGCCACAAAAATATTAAGTAGCTGACCATGTACCATGCAAACAATGACAATAACATAGACGACATGCTTTCCACACCCAATACTGTTTATAGAATCCCCTGTATGGAACCAACCTGTGCTGCTACATATGTAGGACAATCCCTTCAAAAACTTAGAGAACGCATGGCATTCTACAAATCAAACCTCAAACTAAAGTCGAATCAAATTCATTAGTACAACACTGCCTAGCAACAGGCAAGTCACCTGACAAACACGCAACTGGCCACACCCCCGCCTTGGACAAGGTTCAAATCTTGTTTCAAGAAAAACAAACTAGAGCACATATTAATCTTGAAACGCTTGTCATCCACACGCATAAACCACCTGTTCATAACCACTTAGTGAGTGCCAGATAATAAATATCTAAAAGAATATTTTCCTGTAATTAAAACACTTAAGCTCGACACTTTTTCCAGGCACACTGCGCAACCCCCATAGCGCCAACGAATGGATCAAACCTGAAACACGAGACCCGATTTGCATACACCTTGCCATTCGACTTGATTTCCCCAAGACGAAGGTTGAGTGGTGAATTACGGCCGCCATTTCTGCCTTTTCTGAGAGGGGGAATTGGTGGTTTTAATCCTTTTAAATTGGTGGTATTGTACCCTTTTATTTTATTTTTATTGTGATGATGCTTTTACATATGACTTAGTGGCATTTGCCATGCTTTAATTTTATGCATACCTGAAGACGAAAATTGAAAATTTTCGAAACGTTGTTTGTGTTTTTATCTTGTAGCACTGCTTGGTTTTTCTTTAATAATAATTAATAATCGTCTCCACCAGGCAGGCTGGTTGGCATTTGCAGTCCGTGCCAAAACAGGACTTTAAACGCCGTCGTTGCTGCCGCGCCACTCGTGGCTTGGGCCATGTTGAGCAGCACTCCAACGCCGTACAACATCACGTCTTCGTCGTCATACTTGCCAGTCGGTTCCGTAACTTCGGCTGAGTCTGGTGACCTTGCTTCACTGCATCCCCATTGCCTCTACTTTCCGAAAAGTCGAAGCCAGGTGCACTGCTTGTTCAAGATTTGATCAACAGCAAACAAGTCTTCAACAACGAAGCACACAATGACGCTGCTGCCTCCTACCGCTCCTTGGGTTTCACACTGGTTGTCAATCTTTTCCACTGGTCCAGGGTTAGAGTCCCTGTTCGGGCACCATATTGAGATGAAGCTCCTCAGAATGATCTATATTATTAGGTGAGAGTTGCACAATGATTATTCCAGTAAGTAAAAGGTTTAATTCCGTCTTTACTACAAGTAAGGTTACACACCTACAGGCTTCGCGTGTGTTCTCTTTCTGCCTTTTGTATTTTGTTGTTCTAACCGTTTGCACCGCTCTCCCTATCTGCAGGTGTGACGATGCTCGTCACATTGTGCTTCGTATCCTTCTGCCATGATGTATTGGTGCAATAATACAAGACTGATAACTAGTAAATCCTTTGTATCAGCCAATCTGGTTACACACTTGTTACACTTTCATTCTCTCCTGGCTGTCTACTTCTTTCTCTAACCTACTCCCATGCGCGCCACGCTTCAAGCGCTCTTCTCTTACTCTGCAGGACGCACAGCGTTGCCAGGCAGAGCTAGTAGCACCAATACATTCAGTTGTGTTCGGTGAGGCATCACCCTCACGCAGGGTGTACCAAAACCATTACATGCTTCAATACCCAGGAACAACTTGTCATGCCACTCGCATTCCCTTCTTGTGATGATACCCCCTTGTCTACTCTCAACTCTCTGCTCATCCACAACGAAAAAACCATTCACATTGAGACATCTTGGGGTAAATAGTGGTGTATTAAAGACGGGAAAGCCAAAGGCTCAGAAGAAATAACTAAATACAGATGCAAACCCATATAAGGCCAAAAGGCAACGTAAATAGGATTGCGTCTGTATTTAGTGGTGTATTCAATAAGGTACAGTTACACTTTCTTAATCAAGGCTCTCGCTCTCGCTGTCTAACACTTTCCCGCCCTTCCCCTACATCACACAGACAAAGGTTCTCCACAAGGTGCACTATCACCAAAGCAGAGCAGCTAGTAATTTTTTTTCAGTTTTTTTATTTCTCTGTCGTTAGTGTGGTGTCGTCACTTGTGGCACCACAGTAATTAGCTATTCTTGTTTCCTTATGTTAACCCATCCTAGTTTAATACACTAATAGGAGTGCCATACATGTAACCTTTAACTATGATTGGTACTGATCACCATAGATGTGACACATGATCACTGTGACATGACACCTTGTTATAAAAGGCCTGGGTGCCTAATAAACACGTCCATTCCTGTGGTTGCATTAAGCTGTGTTTAGAGTCGTTACTCTGTTGGGGGAACACCACACAATAGGCTACCAAGACAGTCCAGAATGGCGACTAGCCACCCCAGTGGAGTCCCGGACCACTGCACTGTGACTGAGGTTGGCGCTAATGACCAAGTTGTCGACGCGCCATTAAGCCTCAATCCCCCCCCCCTCCCCCCCCAGTGGAGTATTTTAAGATTTAATGTAATTATTCCCCCTGCCAACCATCTGCAGTGCTCCAATTTGGTGAGTTGGCAATTTCACTATTTAGGCAAAATAGTTTAGTGCTGGTATGGGAATTAATTTAAATCTTAAAGCTAAAAACTGTTGTTTGAGTGAGTGGAACTTTGTGTGGTTCGAATTTAATTGTAGTTAAACAATTCGTTCCTTATTTGCTAGAACAGTGAGAGAAATTGCTTTGCTAATGCACAATTTGTACAAGGTTTGTGTCCCGATGCAACGCGTCGGCTGTTTTCACCTATCTTACTATAATTAGGATAAGCAGAATAAACGTAAATAAATTGGGCCTTAGCATAGCGATGTGCCTTTTCTCTACACTGGCTGGCTGTGAGGTAAATTATCAAGTTAATTACCTAGTTAAGTTTAGTGAAACTTGTTCAGCTTGAAGGCTGCTTAAGCCGGTGGTGTTATTTTTTTTTGCTTGAGAAGTAAATTAAATAATGGTGTTAAATCCTAATTATGAAACTTTTTGGGCAAGCAAATTGTAAAATTAGGTAGGCTATGAATTTGGAATTAGGTTTAGATGTTAGGCAATTCAATTATAGTCTCGAGTTGCTTAGTAATTAATTTTACTAATTGTAGTAATTTGTTAAAGCTTATTACTTGTGACATAAGTATGTCAGTTGCAGGTGAAATTGTGTACCACCTATAGTGGCCATCATTACTGACGTTACTGTTGCAAACGAGTAATTGACGTTACAGTTAATAATACAATTGTTTAAATTATTAACTTAAGTTCTAGCCTAAGTGCTAAGTTACAGAATGAGACGATATGGCAAAACCGTCTAGCCTGTTCGTTGAGTTCGATAGTGAATGTGACACGTGGGATAAGTACTCAACACGATGGCATCAGTGGGGAGAGTGATGTTTCACAAAATTTTAAACATTATTTCCCCTAAGGTTCCAACAGAGTTTTCGTATGTTGAATTAGTTAAAGCTATTCTAATCGATTTGGGGCCGCTTCCTTTTGTAGTGTCAGAACGAATGAAATTCTTCAGAAGAGCTCAAAAGTCTGAAGAATCATTAAATCAATATGTTTCAGCTCTTAAGCTTCTAACTAAACATTGTGATTTCGACAAAATTAAGAACATTAACTGTGAAATGATTCGTGGTAGATTCATTGGTGGTATTTTGTCTGAAAGAATTCAAATGGAGCTTTTAAAGAAAACTTTAAGTTTATCTGAAACTGTGTCTCTTGCTCTGTCTCTGGAATCTGCAGAGGCAAAACAAGCAGAAATTCGTTCAACCATCAAATCTGTGATTTATGTCACTAAGAGATACAAAACTCCTACGTTTTGACCTAACACCGGTTCAGATATCACTTGTTTTTGCTGCGGATGCAATGGCCATGTAAAGTCTAGAAGTAAATACAAAGATTACATCTGTGGCCGGTGTCACACCAAAGGCCACCTAAAGGTAATCTGTAGAAAAAGCCCTAGTGCTAAAGCACCTAAAGTAAACTCAAAATCATTAAGGAACAAATTCTTTAACTACAATTAAATTTGAACCACACAAAGTTCCACTCACTCAAACAACAGTTTTTAGCTTTAAGATTTAAATTAATTCCCATACCGGGCACTAAACTATTTTGCCTAAATAGTGAAATTGCCAACTCACCAAATTGGAGCACTGCAGATGGTTGATAGGGGGAATAATTACACTAAATCTTAAAATACTCCACTGGGGTGGCTGGTCGCCATTCTGGACTGTCTTGGTAGCCTATTGCGTGGTGTTCCCCCAGCAGAGTAACGTCTCTAAACACAGCTTAATGCAAGCACAGGAATGGACGTGTTTATTAGGCACCTAGGCCTTTTATAACAAGGTGTCATGTGACACAGTGATCATGTGTCACATCAATTGTGATCAGTACCAATCATAGTTACAGGTTACATGTGTGGCACTCCTATTAGTGCATTAAACTAGGATGGGTTAACATAAGGAAACAAGTATAGTTAATTACTGTGATGCCACAAGTGACGACACCACAATTGGTTTTTCTTGTTTTTTTAAAAACCAAGTATAACATGCTTTAGGTTTATCTTTTGTGCTATAAAATCAGTTTATGACTATTTCGCCTCTTGAACATTCTCTCCTTGCGTACGAACCTTCTTTTTACGCATAAAGTTAAGATTTTTAGTATGGCCTGCACAGTAGTAGCCTATTTTACTTTACTACCAAGTAGAAGGCTAAAACCAAAGCAAAAGCTGCTGTTGCTAAGTAAGGGTTACCTCTCAAGTGAATATGCATCACAAATTTGCTTGCATAAGAGAATAATGTTAGGATCTTTGGGTTATAACAACCAAACCGCTCCCTCCCCCACTTAAAAATTTTTTTTTAATAAAAACTTGATACTAATTTTCTGTGGCTTAATTTTCTGCAAGAAAAAATTCAATACTACTATTTTACTTGTCGATTACTTGTTTTTGGTCGGGAATATCATTTGCGGAAAAAAGTGAGAGCAGACAACAAACCAAAGCATTAGCTATGGCTGTCAAATTGATAGCCGAAATCTGCGAGACTTTCATTTTTCTGTTAAATATCGAGCTACAGAAACGTGTAGGCTATACCCAGAATATACTTTACTATAGCTGTGGCGTATGCAGCAAGCCATTGTTCTCCCATAGTGCTTATTTAGGCTATTTCAGAACGACGGCAGCCCACATTATTTTTTTCCTGAAATGTATTTACATACCTAGGCCTCACATGACAAGGATATTAGAAAATTTGCTTTAACGAGAAAACAAGGGATATGGTCATTTGTGTAAAGGCACACATTTTTGTGTAGCACATTAGGTAAAAATTTGCTTTTCACGGGTACACGGATTACTCCGCATTCAGCTGAATACTGATTTTGGCCGTATAACGACAGGCAGAAGGCTATTCGGTAGGCTGTGTGCTAGTAATGTCAGCTCACTGCTAGGCGCACTCTCACAACCCATCCTGGTGACATTAATTTGCGGCAAGTTAATGTAGGCTACAAACTCCATATGAGCAACCTTCACCGATGTTGGTTGATGCTCGCCAAATGACGAATGAAAAGTTAACAAGTGGTGACTTCAGTTTCTTTTCACTTGCCATGCCATCAACCTGAAGACACTCCATACTCGAGAAGCGAACCCTACAGATTTTTTTTTCAAGTTTAAAGAGAATCCAATAATCCAGGGTGGTAGCAAGCACTTGTGTGCTAACACCCTCTTGAAGACTTTATTTGTCAAGTGTAAAGAGAATTTGGGTAGTTGCAAGCAATTTTCTGCTAACACCATCTTACAGATTTCCCCCCCCCCCAATTTTAAACAGAATCCAATAATCCGGGTGGTAGCTAGCAATTTTCTGTTAACACCCTCTTACAGATTTTTTCTCCCCAAGTTTAAACAGAATGCGATAATCCGGGTGGTAGCAAGCAGTTGTCTGCTGACACCCTCTTACAGACTTTATTTTGTCAAGTGTAAAGAGAATTCGGGTGGTAGTAAGCAATTTTCGGCTAACACCCTCCTACAGATTTTTTTTTTGCCAAGTTTAAACAGAATCTAATAATCCGGGTGGTAGCAAGCACTTGTCTGCTAACACCCTCTTGCAGACTTTTTTTTTTGACAAGTTTAAAGAGAGTTCGGGTTGTAGCAAGCAATTTTCTGCTAACACCATCTTACAGATTCTCCCCTCCCCCCATGTTTAAACAGAATGCAATAATCTGTTGTGATAGCAAGCACTTGTCTGCTGACACCCTCTTACAGACTTTTTTTGACAAATTTAAAGAGAATTCAGGCGGTAGCAAGAAATTTTCTGTTAACACCCTCCTACTGATTTTTTTTTCATGTTTAAACAGAATCCAATAATCCGGGTGGTAGCAAGCAATTTTCTGCTAATCTTCCCCCTTCCCCTCCGACCCACCATTTTTTTTTTGTAAAGTTTAAAGACGCAGGACGCAATTTTCTGCTAACACCCTCTTACAAAATTTTGTTTTGTCAAGTGTAAACAGAATCCAATAACCTGGGTTGCAGGATGATCTTTTCTGCTAACATCCATGTACATACTTTTTTTTAGTCAAGTTTTAATGGAATCCAATAACCCGGGTGGGATGCTGCGATTTTCTGCTATCAAGCCTATACAGACTTTTTTTGTGAAGTTTAAACAGACATAAAATTAATTGCCCACCGGGATGGCAGGAGACTCCAGGTCTACTACCAACCCCCTTGAACAGCCAATCACAGGGCAAGGTTGTTTACGCGGGTGGTAGGAGACTGCAGGTCTCCTGCCACCCTCCTCCTTGCAACACTCAATCGTAGTAAAAATTCACCCAGATGGCAGGAGACTCCAGGTCTGCCGCCAACCCCCCCCCCCTTGCAATACCCAAACTACCCAAACAGAGTGTGAGGTTGCTCACCTGGGTCAACAGCCAATCACAGTAAGAATTGCTCACTCTGGTGGCGGGAGGCTCCAGGTCTGCCGCCAAACCCACCCCCCCCAACACCAAATTGTAGTAAAAATTCACCCAGGTGGTAGGAAACTCCAGGTCTCCTTCCACCCCCTTCCCCTACCACTTGCAACAGCCAATCACATTAAAAATCGCTCAACCGGGTGTCTGGAAACGCCAGGTCTGCTAACCCCCCCCCCTTGCAACAGCCAATCGCAGGGCTAGTTTGCTCACCTGGGTGGTAGGAGACTCCAGGTCTGCCACTAACCCCCCATGCAACAGCCAATCCAGGTCTGCTACCAACCCCCCCTTGCAACAGCCAATCACAGGGCAAGGTTGCTTACCCGGGTGGTAGCAGACTCCTGGTCTGCTATCAACCCCCCCTGCGACAGCCAATCACAGGGTAGTTAGCTTACCTGGGTGGTAGGAGACTCCAGTCTGCTACGAACTCCCCTTGAAACAGCCAATCACAGAGCAAGGTTGCTTACCCGGGTGGTAGCAGACTTATGGTCTTACGGCAGACTTACTTATGGACTTACGGCAGACTTACCGGGGTTGGCAGCAGACGCGGCCAAAATAATAACAATAATAATGTACTATAAATATAAATAAATTGATAAAATAAAGTTTTCATTTAACATTACTATTTATTAATCTAATAATCAAATTTGTTGTAACTTTTTTAATGCTGAATTTTTTTTGTCAAATAATTGCATTCATCTTGTAGTATTCTTTAGCAAAAGTGCTACTGAGGTTGGATTGGGAAATCAACAATCACCGCTAGAATCACCAACATAAATCTCGCTCGGCTCTCTGTCGGGTCTACGCATGCGTGGCTGGTGCCGATGGCCATGCGCTCCGAATCCCATGCTTATCGCCTTTCCCGCCATGCATTTCATGAGGACGAAATTCAAGATTATGAGAGACAATCGAGGAGACGATGACTACAACGATGACGAATCCAAGCAAGAACTAGTCGTAGTTTTCTAGTACTTGCTGTAAGGAAGGTAAGACCAAGGTAAGACATGGTTGGTAAGGGGTCAGACTTGGTAATTTTTTAAGCATGTTTTGGGAAAATTGCAACGCAGGATTTGACCTGGTGGCCGTGAAGTTTTACTCTGTAGCGACCTCCTGTTCCCTCTTGCTTAATCTTATCCTTATCACACAAGTATAAATTCTTGGGAACATGGGAAGAATAAGTGTCTCTCGTCCGATTTTTTTCTTTTTTTTTAATGAACTAAGAATTACCTGCTGAATAATGTTTTCCTCTTTCATTTTTGGGGCAAACGCACCGTTTGGCCGTGATTTAGGTCCAAAGTTAGCACTACGGGAGGTAGGCTGGCTCGAGGCACACGGCACCGCGCAGGAAAGCATCAACTGGGCCAAAGTCCGTCAAGTGAAACGCCAAACCCCAACCAGTTCATTACAAGTGAAACGCCAAACAGAAGCCGGTACCTATAACCTAACCTAACGACAATAACAACAAAACCAAACTAAACTGACAATAAAAACCCACTTATGTGAACTGTTTACGGGAAAAAGATGTCAGCTGGGAACATGGAACTCTTGTATGTCTGTCAGTGCTAAAGTGCGGCTTTCATTAATTTCTGACGGCCAAACTAAGCCTTGGCCCCAAAAATGGTATGGGAAAATGTTGTTCAGCTGAGCATTTTACGTAATTCTAGCGCAACATGAAATTGATCGGTGAGGAGACACCTATTCTTCCCATAAGCCAATTCTTGTTATCACCAACCCTATAAATTTTTGTTATCACCCAAGCAGCAAGCCATAAACCATATTTGAAGATTTTTCAGTTTTGGGGAAGACTGACTGGCTTCAGTGCTTCTTAGATTGTTGATGACAGGTTGTCACTAGCAATTACCCCCAGGGTTAAGGAATTAAAAGTCAATGCTTCTCCATCATCAGGCTAGCTAATTGATACGATTCTTGCCTTCGTCAGCCTAACCGCCATTGTGCTACAGCCTCTACTCTCAGACATACTGATCATGCTCGTACCACAGCTGCTGCGTTTTAGGTTTTAGTAAGTACTTAAGCAAAGGTTGCTTTTTAAGCAATAGTTTGTTACCATTCTTGGTTACCACTATCCGTTACCTGTGTAATGAATTCGTATACCGGTCGAATCCTTTCGTCGTTATAGTTACGAAAAACTGCAGAAACGAAAAAGTCCTGGAAAAAGTCTTGGTTCCTGTAATATCGCAAAAAACATAGGGTCGGTAGGTTGGAATGTTTTTTGTTTTACTTTTTTTTTATACACCGAATTTGTGCGTAAACCACAGCAGTTTACATCACTTTATGTGTGCACGGAAAAAAATAAAAATTGTTACCACATGTGGCTTAAGGCTAAAAAAAAAACAACTTTGTTTTACAAAAGCGCCCGCAGGAAATTGTTTTAATGACTTCGCTTCCCTTTCGAAATCAGTTTTTTTGTTGCGCTTTCTTCTCGAAGTATGGTGGCGGGATCACAATGCCGCTATGAGTGCATTTTCACGTGATTTAATAATTATTTTTTAAATTTAATAAGGCTTAAAAAATACCTAAATTGTTCCTGAAACCCGACCGTGCCTAACTTTTTTTTTCAGATTTTAGCAACCCTAAGTTTTTTTCGTTCATATCCGTCTGATTTTGTCCGTATTATTTCAAAAAAAAATATTTGTTTTCAATTTTTGTCTGTAAAATCTGAAAATTGAGATAAATCAAGGTCGCCATTCACGAAAATGATGGTAATTTTTTTTTTCTCCAAAGTACGTGCCCCACTCTGCGGCTAAACTGATAACATCAGAAACCACAACCAAAAACTTCTGTGGCTAGAGATAATTTCCGTTTACTACTGTTCTGGTCGAAATCAGGTTTTCTTGTTGCGCTCTCACCTCACAAAATGAAGTCTCTCTCACTATGGCCTTGAGTAGCATTTTGACGTGTTTTAATAATTTTTTTTAAACAAATAAGCGTTAGCACAGGTTTTTGTTACGATTTACTGTCAAACCATAACAACGAAAGGAATACGACAGGTAGGCGAATTAAGTCGATGGCGTGAAAATATATAATTACCATTTCAGAACTATAAGGCAAAAAAAAGGGTACCTTGTTTTACGGGAGTTTTATCACTCAAAAGCAACATGCGGGCGTATTTTATTTATTTTTTTACCAAAATTTAGCCTGTACAGGTGTGACGTACAATTTTATCTGGGCTTAGGCCTGCAATAGTTTATTTTAGCCTTTGGTGAAGTCCACTATCGACTTGAGTAGGGGAACAAAGAAAGAAAAACTGCCATCTGGCAGTCTGCATGTTACATATACGTTAAATTATTGGTAGATCTCTTTAGGGGTGGCACGATACAAAACTTTTTTATCACGATAATCAATAATATTTTGTTGGATTTACGCGCAAATTCAAAAGTAAACAACAAAACAGTTCGTTGTTGCAAATTTTCGACGAACAGTTATGGATCGGCTGTCGTTCGTCTTCTTCAGGCACTCAGTTTGTCTTGTCTACATCTCTTCTAACTCGCGTTTCATCTTTCTTGTCCTGGCTCGTTGTGTGCGACCACTGATCTTTATATGGTCGAGTGGGAGCGAAGTTGGGGTGGCTCTCCCAGGGGTCGAATTTCCAAATTTTGATCCGGGTGCAAATTTGCACCCCAAAATCTGTTACTGGGGTGCAAAAAAAGTCTTTGGAATGCAAAACCAAATGTGAACCGGCACTGTGGTCTCCTATTTTATAGCCATTGAATATTCTAACATTCAGCATCTCAATAATATGTAGGCTACTGTTTTCCTGCACTTTGGTTAAAACTGACTTAGCTTCACTATTCAACTGAAAAACCCATACACATAGTGTACCCAAATATAGTAAAAAAATGGAGTTCAACTTTTTTGGAAGGAATGGTGTCACAAGAAATCTAATTCCAAGCTGTTTAAAATACCGCAAACCGCAAGTTTGTAGCTTGTGCGGTTCAAAAGTTACGAAAATTTCAACTTTGGTGCGATTTTGGAGTGCAATTTGCCCCTGTGCATCAGAATATTTCGACCCCTGCTCTCCACTTTTCTTTCAGGAGGTCTTGTATTTTAGGGTGCACCAGTTGGCTGTTGGATGGGCATGCTGATGGCTGAATGTTCATGAGTTTCACACCTCTGTTTTGTAGGTGTTGTATTGTAATATACTCAAGGGCCCTCAGACAGAGGTGTAAAACTCGTGATCATCCAGCCACCAACATGCCCATCCATCAGCCAACTGGTGCACCCTAAAATACAAGACCACCTGAACGAAAAGTGGAGAGCCACCACCAACCTCGCTCCCACTCGACCATATAAAGATCAGTGGTCGCACACGAAGAGTCAGGAAGAAAGATGAAACGCGAGTTAGGAGAGATGTAGAGGATAAAGAAAAACAAGACAAACTGAGTGCCTGAAGAAGACGAATGACAGCCGATCCATAACTGTTTGTCGAAAATTTGCAACAACAAACTGTTTCGTTGTTTACTTTAAAATTTGCGCGTAAATATCCTACAATGTCAAGAATCTTTAAGTAAAACCGCTCACGGAATCTTCAAATCGATAATATCTCGATAAAACAAATTTTGTGGCTGGAAGAACCATTTTTTTAATTTTGTTAATTAAAAAAAACTTGGCCGAAGCGTACAATGCAACCTATGTGAATTGCATGGCACTTGCCATTTGGCCAGTAGACATGAAAATGCACTTATCATTGTCCATTACTTCCTCACCATGTATAAACAATTTAGCAGTTGTGCAGCTACTTTCTGTGTAAATATTGTTTGCATTAAACTAACTCTCCAATCAGCTAAAGTGGTTAACAACAATATTGCACACTTGGTTGGAGAGCCCTTGTAATTTCGCACGTAACGTCGCAAACCGCTTGTTTCTAGCTATTACAGTTTTCGAGATATGACAATTTCAGCATCGAGGGTTTGCATAATTCGATGAATCAGAAAAAGTGCGATACAATAATTGAAGAAAATTTTATCGTGATGTCGATTATTGTGCCACCCCTTGATCTCGTGCGCCTTGTTTGTTTCGAAAGGGTAGCAAAGTCGTAAAAAAATTTCACGCGCACGATTTTTGCAGATAAGGTTTTTTTTTTCTGCCCTAACGACGAAAGGATTCGACCGGTAGGTGAATTAGGCCAATAGCGTGAAAAGTATGGTTTCCAAATAGTTACAAAGAAATCGCAGCGTGCCAGTGTCCAGTTAATCTGCTGTGACTTCACTTCTAAACATTTTAGACTAGTCAAATTTGCCTCATTTTTTCTCTAAAAATGTCGTCTGTCAGTATAGGTCAAGATTAACATTTTTTTGTCAGTCGCCACTGGCTGGTTAGCTAGCTCTGATTAGTCGCCAGTTGTGTTTTATTTATCGCCACAATGCGTTTTTTTCATGCAGAATCTCAGTTTACGCATTATCATGCTGTAGTAATCCCAATTCAGACACTGCTTTTAGAATAAGATTCTGATGTTTAGTTCAGGGAACAATACAGCATGTACAAAATTGATTTTACGAGACAGTAAACTTTTTACTTTTCTTGAACCAAAGAACTACTGAGAGGTTTCACAAAAGGTACAACCTTTGGTAAATTAATGGTGTGTCCGTCAGTGCGAACTAGAGTGGCACACTGTTTACTAAGGCTGTACCGAACCGAACTGTACCGAACAGAGGGTGTTCGGTTCGGTTCGGTGTTAGGCTTTTCAAACGCAAAATACCAAACCGAACATATTTTCATTTCTAATCGGCGGATTTTTATGTTTGAATACACCATTTTGAAGGTTTTTTCGCCAGCTTTCTGTTGGTCCAAACCACAAGTTCCTAGCTCTAACGGTTCAGAAGTTATAAAGGAAAATGTATAAGTAGAGGAGATTTTTTATGTTTAAACAGAGTTTCAACATCTATGGACTTACACGTCCATGTGAAGAAAATACCTACATTTGTTAAACTTGTGCTTTGATGAATCTTTGTGAACTAAGGTCTTTTACGTTTTAGTTTAAGGTAGATTGGTTTGCTACATTTCTGTTCGGTTCGGAAGTGTTCGGTGTTCGGCTTATTTAAGGTCTGTTCGGTTTGGTTTGGTTCAGCTGAAAAATTCTCGTTCGGTACAGCCTTACTGTTTACATTTACTCTTATGTCCTAATACCAGCATTAAGGTAAATGACTAAATTAAACAAGACAAATAAGGAGTCTGCATCCCACTAGTTTAACAACTGTTGACATTTTAAATTTGATTTAGTTTTGTCACCTCCTACTGGCGACTAAGTGGAAATTTGATGCTCGCCGGAGCCCAAAAGTTAATCGCCATCTCGCGACTGGCTATGCTAATCTTGATCTCTATCTGTCAGTATAAACCACTATGATGTTGCAACAATGCATAAAAAGTATGTTGTATTCAAATAGGCTAAAAGGCAAATTTTCTAAAACAAAACACATTTTTTTTAGTGGCACGGCAAAACATGACTACACCTTTGTAATGCGCCTATTGAAAATTCCGTAGTGGTTTTGGTCCTGAACTTTATAAAGTGCGCCTATTCATGAAATGTTTTTCTTAGATATGATATTTACAATACAAATGAACTACTGTCACTCTATATGGCTGAATAAAAAATGCAAAAATAAATAGAAATAATAAAAATTGATAACGTGCAAAAAAAGTTAGGCTATACAAAGGCTACTGAACTCCGGTTTTGGTACTGAAACTGTCACGCACCCATCAGGTGAACTAGCCTCTTCATGAAATACGACTCCTTTGTATCTGTAAATGCTATTGCTATTTGTATACACAAATTCATAAAGGAAAGTTGAAGAAATCAAAAGTGGACAAACATACTGCATGGCCTCTATTTCTTAGATGGAAGTATAGGCAAATCAAGAGTTTTCCAGCATGCATAAAAAAAAAACCTGATTGAAAAAAATAACGAGATTTTGAAGTCATAATTTATGTGGTTAGCATCATAATAACGCTTGTAGTCCAACTGTACATGAAAAATCTCGAAATAAGGTTCTCTTTGAATGGGGGTGTCACATTTTTTTCACTCCGTTCTTGTTTCGGACCGTCCACCACCTGTCGTCTTTCTTTTGCCGCATGGCATATTGCACACGATAAACAATCTTGTTGGGTACTTTTTTTTTGGCAGATGGTGGAATGTGAGTGCAGAAATGTCGTTTGGGAAGGTGGAGCCATGCTTGGACGCCGACTTGTCGCTTTTCTACAGGGCTTAATCAGAAGTCCCGTTCGGATATACAAGTGGTTATGTGCATTTTGTGCAGTACGTATGCATTGGTGACAACCAGGGTGAAGATATGAAAGAAAGTTTTTTTTATACCATTTCATGGTCTTGTGCACAAATGCATTGCATATGCCGGTTGCTAAAGTCGACTCCAGCCATGTTTTGGTCAGTGGCGTAGCCAGGAATTTGGGCAATATGTGCCTAGGCAGAGGGCAACATGTGCATAAGGAAGACCTGGTGCCTAGTGATAGGAAGGGAATTTTTTGCCGATGGATGATAACTTTTGTTTCTTACCGACCAGACAGGACGGTAATAAGTTACGGGCCATTAAAGGCACTGTCGAGGAGTGGCACTCGGCGTGTCGCCGCAGTCGCCGTGAGGAGGTTGTGTTGGCCCGTTTGCGAATTGGTCACACCCGGCTTACTCACTGTTTCCTTTTGCGGGGGGTTGACCCTCCTGAATGTTCTTGGTGTCGACGGCCACTTACGGTCCGGCACTTGGGCGATAAGTCTGTCCTCCTGTCCGGTGTTTTTCAATTTTTGCAGGAGGTACAGATGTATGACAAGATTTAGATTAGGGGTTTGAATAACATCTCTGTAATGTGTGGTGCAGTGGCAACCCGGACCACTGCACTGTGACTGAGGTTGGCGCTAATGACCAAGTTGTCGACGCGCCATTAAGCCTCAATCCCCCCCCCCCTCTTACCGACCAATGGGGAGGTTGTATGTCAAATTCTAAACACTGGAACTTTCAGTTACTGGCGAAGAGGGCAACGTGTGCATTGCTCATGTTTGCACATCCTTAGCTACGCCACTGGTTTTGGTTGTCATCCAACACCGCTTTTGGTTTCCTGATATAGGCTCTCCAGTTTGCGTGTCCAACTTTCCTGTAGCTGACATGATGGATGGGTCATGATTTGTTGACAGCACAAGCACATCACGCGTGTTACGCCATTTTGCCAATGACAACTTATCAGTGTTCTGAGTTGATGTCACCATGACGCAATTTGGCATTTGTCACAGAGTTGGGCAAGCCTTTTCTGTTTGGCATTACCGTTCCATATACTTTAGTATCCTCGGCGACCAAATTCTCAAATAGTGGCGCTGTTGAATACGGTAGTAGCATACGTGTCGATGTAATTTACGTTATGGCTTAACGAAGATGGGTCTTGTAGCAACCGCATGACCACATCGTAAGTAGAGTCTTGAGCAGTAATATTAGCAGAAGCACTGTAAATTTCTAGACTTCAGCAATATCCACTTTTAGATTCTCTCAGTTCTAACCCATTTTTACCCCATTTTGTGGGCTTCTACTGTTTCTCAGTTTTATTCCAATAGTCCTTCGTGTTCAGTTTGCATACTAAACCCACGTTGAGTGTGAGGGCTAACACTTGCTTTCAGCATACTCATTGTCATGCGAATTGTTGCGTCCCACCTATTCCAAAACCGTTGATACGATTTTGGAGCATGAGGTGAATTGACATCTTTATTAATTGACTGCTCTGCGTATCTGTTGATTCAGTATAGATATGTTGTAGCATGTGTGGCGTCACAAAAAGGTAAACAAAATCCTTTGTGGAACGAGTAGCACGTGGTATTGATTTTACCTTATTTACCCATGAAATGGATTAAATAAAAGCCTTGCAGGCTTCATCTTCGGGAATGGTTACAGGTCTTTTCCACTTTGGCTGGGAATATTGCGCAAATAATGCGTTGTTGTCACTGTCTGACAAAGTATTTTCACATTTCGTTATCCGTATCGAAAGTGTCATGGTTGATGTCAATTTCACTTTCTGAATCACGATCCGAATCAACAAGAAAGAAATTTCTCCTTTTACTTACTCGTTCATTTGATTGCTGGATTTCGTAGTCACAAAATCCATCAAAGCTAAAGTGCGAATCGCTATCGTTATTGTCTTTGCGCCTATCAACCAGCTTGTTTTGTTGGCACTCTGGCAGCATAGACGATTGTGAGAGCCCACTGGGGAGTCCTCCCAGCCAATCAGAGCCAATGTAATAATGATCGTCATTCAACAAAATCGTCAACATCGTCATTCATAAACAAAATACCCACGAGGAATAGGCTAAAGGTAACCGGTTTAATCCAAGGCTGGTGCAGCTCTGAGCACTTCTACAATACAGCAAATACGTCTTACTCCAGTGCTAGCCTGTCTCTCTCTCTCGCTACTGACTCATCGCCCCGCGTCCCTTGCCGCTCGCTAGACGCAAGGTGCACGTTCCCAGAGGCGGCAGAGGGTTCCAACCCAGGCCAGAGAACTCTCCTCCCGCCCCCCCCCCCCCCCCCCCATGCTGAGCAGACTGTCTTTGCACACACAGCCCACACTCAAACTTGCAACAGCACCAGCAGACCGGGAGGCAGCCATGCAAGCATACCGACACAAGGAGAAACAGAACACATGGTAAAAGCAAATACATCTTGTTGAAAAACAGCTAGGACATAGGGTGGCAGACAGAGAAAACTTAGACGCTCTCAGACATGGACGCAAGCTTCAGCAGGCACGGAGACAGCATTTACACGACCATTCGCCCTGAGGAAAAACGGCTCCATCCCAAAAAAAATGTCCTACCTCGCAAGGCCTGTACACATAAAAAAAAAACCGGCCAACTTGATTAGGGTCGATCGGAGGGGCAACCCCTTTTCATACTTCATCGCCTGCGGGTGACTACACATAAAAAGGATGAACTCAAAATTCCCAGAAAACTTGGACCAACTCTTTCACGGAGGCAGTAAGCCAATTGGCGCAGGCATCCTAAAACCCGGCTGGCATCCCCCTCCCCTCACA
>JAHWFP010014503.1:0-14303 GCA_023313725.1 Lithobius niger | reverse complement strand
AAACCTCGTACAAACCCCCTTAGACATAAGTAATACCCCAAGACCGGTGGAAAAAAAAAAAACCAGTGCAGATAAAAAAAAAATTACGAGCGGGAAAAAAAAATGAAGATATATATGCACGCACCTTAATCCAATTCCAAGCGTCATTATCCCATTGTCAAGGTTGTGGGAAAGACTGCGCGTTTATATCGCTATAATCTTTTTAAATCCTTATAAGACGGATTAACTACTGAAGCGTCGCGATATGATCGCTCTATTAAAGTTTTAACGTTATTCCCAGTGTTTTTAATTGGATTCTGGGCTGAAACCTATCGCCATAAACACGGTCTAATTATGTAGACGCCAGGTAGTACATTAGAACCAATCTGGCTCTGAGATCTGCTGCACATTATTTTTCTGCGTCTCATTATCATTGCGTAATAAGCAGTAGTCGACGAGACGGCATCACAACACTTTCCTTTTCGTCTGGGGCGACTGGTTATTGGAAGACTCCCCGTTGCCGAACATCCTATTTTAAGTATAGAGTAGTGACACGACGTAGTATTATTGTATATATAACTCTATGCTGGAGCCTTAATGGGTTAGCTGCAAGGGGCACTGCAGAGAGAAACAGAAAGGCGTCATACTGAAGCCGATGCCGTGAAAGGTGATTTCTTAGACCTAAAACGCGCAATTTTTGTTGTTGGATAAAGCAACGTTATTTTAAGCCTACGTAACCGCTCTTCCGTTGTTTTCCCTCCATTTTTATGTAGTGCACCTTGTAGTTATGCCCTCCAAAACCCATACTGGTGCCCAGCTGGTGCCAATATGGCGGCAAATGTCACTGCTCTGTAGGAATGGCGTCTCAACACAAAAATATTTGTTAGCAGTCACGATTCAGTTGGGATGTGAAAGGTGCGGTCGCCCGACAGGATTGTTCGGATTACTAATTTGCAGAAATTGTAAATGACAAAGTTTGAGTTTATCGAAATGGGGCGTTGCGAATTCGCAGACTACAAACGCCGTGATAACAAAACTATAAATGTGTGTATTTTGTAATCTTTACAATCGGTGGCATGTTATTACAATGAGTGGTTTTTCTATACTAAATATCAGTTTGAGGCCGTTAATTTTTGATAAGATTTATCAGTGATTAAATGCATTCTGCTCTGATAACGAAATCTCGCTGAACTTTTGATGTGAAAATAGTTTACAGAGCACTATAGACTGAGAGAAAATTGATGGCTTCTTATCGTTTGTTTTATATTGTGTCCAAACTCGAGTCATCCGCGAAACAAAGCGCTAGCAATGGACATTGCAAATTAATTATTAGTAATTAACAAAAAAAAGCACAAAGTAAAAAAGTTGACGAAGCAAATGGTCTGCGTTAAAAACCAGCCGTGTGAGAATGCAATACCCGTTATTCTGTGATCACACTAAAACCCCATAAGGGTAAAGGGACCCACCAAATTTTTGCCATAGAAAGCAGTGATATAAGAGCCAAAATGGCTGCCACCAAGTTTCTGGTCCGATCCATGATCACTCAAGCATAACTGACAACACCGACGTGTCAGTTAAGATTGAGTGATCACGGTTGGGACGAAAAAACTTGGTGGCAACCACTTTGGCTCTGATATCACTACTTTCTATGGCAAAAACTTGATGAGTCCCTTTACCCTTATGGGGTTTTTGTATGATATCACCCCTTTTGGTTGTTTCACGGTGTTGCTTTAGTGCAAGTATTGATTGTGTGCTCCTTGTGAAAATATAATTGCAAATCGTTTCTTGATCAGCCTGATGAAAATCGTAATTTTCGTATAATTAATGGCCGCTGTTTAATTATATTGCCAATAAAGTGGGCGTTGTATTCATTTGATTGTAAAAAAACTAAGCACGATTACGTTAGTTTCGTGAAAAGACAACCGCCCCGACTGGGAGTTTGATATTTTTTCAATAAAGTGTCCTGGCTGGCTTAGCAAGCAAGATGGGGGCTTTTCTCCTACATGCGCTCTGCAGGAACGCTCATTAACCCCCCCTCCCTTCCCCAGAAGAGTCACACTTCAAAATTTGTCTATCCGTTTTTTTTCCGTTCATTTTTCATTTTTGCACCCTCCCCCTTTTTCCCCATTTATTAATTTTCTTCTTCATCCGTTTTATTTTCATGTATTTGTAGCAAAAATCGTCTTCTTGGAAAGAAATGTTAAGTGTAGTAACATCGTGAGTATTCAATTCCAAAAAGGTATCCATTCATAAAGGCTGAGAAATGTAAAATGCAAAGAAAAAATTGGAAAACTTTCCTTAAAAATGTAGGAAAGTTTCCAGAAAAAAATGGAAAAGTAGGGAAATATTGGCGAATTACTGTCAATTTCTTGTATCTATAGCCTCATAAGTTTGCTATCAAAGCTTATGAGAAGTTAACACAACAATCAAAGCAACTTAACAAATAGACACAGTAAGAGTTGCAGTACTAATTAACACGAATAATTCATAGGATTGTTTTTTGTTAATGAAATTTTCAATTTTGAGCTAATGCATTCAACGAACTTTCTACAATTTGACGTCTTCTTCCACTTAACCTGAAGTGGACTTTTAATTTCACTCAACAACACTGTATTATCTTCAAGGATAATGCTGTCATTAGCATACGTCTTTTATAGGGCAACTTTCTTGAAGAAGCGTGAAAATATACCTATTTAAGCTCAAATTATTTTTTCCCATTTTTTGGAACTTTTTCGATAGATAGAAAATTGTCCGATCTTTTAGGAAAAAAATGTCGAATTTTCCGTGGAATTTTTCCAGTCACAAAGCTCATACGCGGTGACTACTTGAAGGAAACAAGTAAAACATACAAGCAGTGGTTCCTGCCGTATTTTCCCAGTTTGTATATGGGTATACCTTTCTGAAATGAAAAACTTTTTGGAATGAAAAACTCAAAACCTTCTTCGACGGAAAAATCATTTCCTTCAGAAATGTTTTTTGTTTTGGTTTTACGTCGATTGTTTTTTTTCTTTTTCTTTTTTTTCCGTCTATAGCAAATTCTTTTTTAAGCGAACTATATGTGTTTTTTTTTTCCGTGTGCATAATACGCTATATTGGTCAATCCTATTAGCCAAGTTAATCGCACTCAATAATACTTTGGACGTTAAATGAAAACTTGAAGTTTGCTACATCGGTGCGATTAACTTGGCTAATAGGATTGACCTTGGCGGTCTTTCCTTGGTTGAATGATATCACTACCTTCAAAGGCCGATCGTTTTTGGAAATTTGGCGGGTTTTTCTACCAGTTTTGGTTTTGGGTGGATTGTGTCTACGTAGAATCATTATAAATATTGGAATATTATTTGGAATATTATTGGAATATTATTATCTGGAATATTATTTTACAACCCACAATGCATGTAGGCTAACTGATACAAAATTAAAATGACATGCATATTTGACGTAAATAGCTTTAAATTAAAGATTAACGAAATTCGAGATAAATGCGATAACTGTGACAAAAATGTGATATTGAGCAAATGGCACTCGAGATAAAACACCCTGTAGAGTATAAACGATTACGAGATAGGCTAGATAAAAAGATAGTACGTGGACAGAAATTAATATAGTTAGTGCGAGATTGGAGATGACATTTGATTTGAAGCAATTCAGCTATAGGCCTACACGAGTTTATAGAAGCGTGGTAGAAACAAAATATGACATGTAAACGCTGTAAAATTGCGTAAAGACCAGCGAGACGGATGTGACGTAGAACAGCAGGGATATTAACCCTTGTTGGGTCCCTGAGACAGACTTGAATTCAATATGGCCGGCCGCATCACTCGAAACGATTGTTTTTGGCTTAAGGTAATGCTTCCGTAGGCCTATTATTTATTACCTTTTTACGTTTTTAGCTTAATAAAGTAGCTCGAGTTTTCAGTAGCCCAACTATTACTTACACTGGCGTTATTGTGCCAGCTTTTCCCTCCTAAAAGCGATATTATAACTAAGGAGAACCAATTAAAAAAAAAAACAGTTGCGAGCGATTTTAAAAGGTCAATAGAAACTTCAAATTTGGCGTATAGGAATTAATTTGAATTTTTTAAAATATTTTTTCATATACGTTTCCAGCATAGCTGTGACTTTCTCGGTTCTATGACAGTCATCAAATTAAAACGAAACAAACTTGAAAGTAGGACACTAAGCAAATTTTCTTGTCGCTTAATAACCGAGATGAGCCCTATAGTACGATTCTAAAAGGTGAAGCGAACCTCGAGTTTTGTAGCAACAGTACTGTAGTTTTCCCCCCCCCCCCCCCCAGTTTTTGTCATCACACCTGCTTCGAATGTGTGATGCTTTATTGGAGGCTTATGTGAAAGGAAAAAATATTGTTGAAAGTAGGGCTAAGCCAGCATTTTGCTCACCTGATGAATGGTGTGAGTAAACTCAACTGAGTGTTGCCCGCAAAATCTTGAAATGAACTCTCGAAATTAGCAGTGAGAATTATGAGGACAGTTTCGACAAATAGTACAAGAACTGGAGACGCAGGAACTGTTGTGTGCTCCTCGGTAACTTAATTCAAGAATAGGGAGCAGGCAGCCAAGTCACCGGCCACGCGATTCCGTCGTACAATTAAGTACCCCGCCCTGTAGTGCCATCTGTTGACGGGATTTGCCTTCAAATTCGGGTTGGGACACTTTTCCAACGTCTTCGAACAGCCGGCGCCACTTACCAAAACTGCCATGTCGCCGTCTATTGACGGCCTTGGACTACAAGTTCGGGTTATAACACTTTTTCCAAAGTCTTCGAAGAGATGGCACCACTTACCAGACCTGCCGCACCGTCCAACTTTTCTAGTTAACACCCCTCAGAACCAGGAGAAGACAAATCAAATCTAATGGAAACGGAAAGATTTCTGTCCTCTTCTGGTTCTGAGGTGTGCTAACTAGAAAAGTGTGGACTTAGAAAATTGTGGGTCGTCAGTTTTTTGTGGACCACCCTGTACAAGACAAGCTCCGTTTGCGAAAGGATATACATTTTCAGTGTATTCGAGCATCTTGCACGAAATAACTTTTGAAACATTTACTCAGGTTAGAACGAATGTAGCAACACCGTTTCTCACGATGGAAAGAAAATATAGGAAAATGAATGTCTCTGCAACAGTTTGGTTTACATCCTCTCTTAAACAAACCGTACGGTGCAATTACGTAGTAAAAAATTCTTTGAACCGGCTGCATATTATGAAATGTGTGTTTTCATCTGGAGACGCCAAAATCCTATACTCTGTGCATACAAGGTCTATGTACGCCCCCTACTAGAGTACGCTAGCCAGGTGTGGTCCCCAAACCTTTTACAGGACATTGACCACGTAGAGTCGGTCAGATATTTTCTGAAAAGACCAGAATATACACGACCCATTGAGAAAAAAAAATAAAATAAAACTTTAAATCCACTATACTTGCTCTCCATGCTCATGAGTGAAAAAAATAATTTTTTATATAAATGGAACAGTATAAGTAGCCGACAGCCCTGCTGCTTTCATCGCACCCTTATGAATGCCAAACTCCATTATTTATTTATTTATTTATTTGTACATTAGGATGGACAATTGGCTTTGGCCAAGATTTGCGGTGCATGATTTTACTGTTATATAAGAAATACTGACAATGATACCTGGCGTTTTCCCTCACTTGTCCCTCACGTTTTGGCAATGCCATCGGGGACCATTGTGTCCCTGGTAGGTCTAACCTTGGTGGTAAGGCATTCGTGACCCAACCTATTTCCATCAACCCTTCCTCTGCAGACGAGCCATTGTCTTCATTTTAATTTTTTGTAATTTTTAATTGTTAGTATTAATGTCTTGGTGGCAGTTAGCGACCACCAGGCCCTTGCCATTCCGGTTGCGTTTGCAACAAACTTATGTTATTATATTATTTACGCGCGTCTCAAGTAATGTTGCAAAATCGAGCCAGACGGAAAAGCCAAACCGGGCCGAATGTATACCTTTAAAAATTCTCTTTTATTCCAAAACGGTTCGATCAAGCGTATACCGTCTATTAACTGCTGATTCTAATTGTGTGTACCTTCTAATTCTATCGTCATTCAGTTGTTTGTAACTTTAATGTTGATGGTTGGTCTTTGTTCATTACGTAAAATGATGAACTTGAGAAAAGAGTTTATTTTACCTTAACCCCCCCCCGTGGCACCCCTGCCGTACAGTAGCCAATTTCTTCTAGAAGTAAAGAATTTTAGTATTCAGTGTCTCAACATTTCCCCCTTCAACTGTACAGTGGCTGATACAGCTAGCTGCACAAAGAAGTGTTGGGGTGTGACGTAAACACCAGTGCCATACCAATTACCATGCAAGAAGGGTCCACCCTTTGTTTAACTAAGGGTTTTCCCTTTTTTTTCCCATACACACCCACCGTTCGCTGTTGTCCGGGTAACCGAGTACTTCTTTCAGAATGGCGATTCTTCGATACACCTTGTAAAGAAACAAATTTTGATACGTGTAAAATTACAGACCATAGCAATTACACTCATGCTGTATCTATTATAACAGGTTTTTTTTTAACACTCTTAAATATGATCGGAACATTTTACATCTGCTGCAACTTTGTAAGTCTCAACATGAACTTCCATGTTAAACGTCAAACTTTGAGATCCTATTGTATCGTCCAGAAGTGACATAGACCGACGAAATTCGGTATTTGGAGTCGTGTCGTAACTATTTCACTGCATTACAAATTTTAATAACAACAATCGAACCGTTCGGCGTCCACAGTATGGCTATTTATTCTTCTTGTTGTTTTGTAGTTGTTGAGGCTCTTTGCCCTCACCTGGAGATCGAACCAATCAACCGATTTTCAAGTTCTGTAGCGTAAAACGTAGGTATGGACAAGGCCTAGGGCCTTTCGAATGCTATTTTTATGTGACTACAATATTCTTGTGACGGAAAGCCAAATGGGCTCGAAATTTTGCTCTCACCTAAAGATCGAATCATTGAACCGATTTTCAATTTTTATAGCTTCAAATGTAGGTAAAATTGGAAATAAGCCATCAGCGAAAATTATGCACTAGAAATAACGTAGTTCAGTAAGCCACCTTTATGCACTTACGTTTCGTCGGAGTGGCATGACCCGGATTCGAACCGGCTACTTAGTTCACCCCCAGATCACTTGCATAACGCCTTAACCGCTATGGCCACATCCTCCACTGGCATAAAGTGATAACTCACTGAACCCGTTATTAAGGTCACAACCGTGACCAGGACTCCATTCGACCGAATATGCTCGGCCATAGGCAATGGAGAAGGAATACAAATCATACACTCATAAGGCTCAATAAAGGAGAAATAAATAGACACAAAGCTGTAAATAATATTAAGGAAAATTGGAATAAGCCATCAACGAAAATTCAACGAAACTAGAAATAATCGAATGTTCCGAATGTTCCGATCGTAGAAGGCTTACTGAACTACGTTATTTCTAGTGTATAATTTTTGCTAATGGCTTATTTCCAATTTCCCTTAATGTTATTTACAGTGAATTATGTCTATTTATTCAAATATAGGTATTAACAACGACCAGGGCCTTTTGAACGATATTTTCATGTGACTGCAGTATTCTCGTCGGCAAAGCATTTATTATTGTAGAGCACTGGGTAGAAATCATTACATGGAGTAACAATTTCTTGCTGAAATACATTTAAAAACAACCCAGTTCTAACGCGGCTTCTTGATTAACGGTCCTCCATCTTGGAAATGATGTCACTCAGACCGCTGATTTTTACAAAATATTTCCTGGGAAGGATTGGAATATTTTCAGCCATTTCTCCATTTGGGTGAAATTTTTTACAATTGGGGGGGATTGGGGGGGGGGGATAGCTCAGTCAGCACGTGCGCGATATGTTTTAAAAATGATAAATAAGCGAACGCCTTTTGTATCAAAATGTGTGAAGTTAGTTGAAATTGTGTTTCTGTTTTTTTTAATGGTATATTTTGGCAAATGATTTTTCTGTTGTTCATTTAGTGCTCGGAGACACTAGCCTTATAGATCAGGCTCCGTTACCTCTGCTGCTGAAACTCGGTTAAATTAGCAATCCAACGGAAAACTCGAATGCCTCCAAACATATTTAAAATAGGAATTTTTACCTTCGAACTCGTGTTTTTCGTGAACCAAAACAGAACAAAATTGCCAAAGTTGTCGTTTCCCGAACAGACAAACACACAACTAGACACAGAAAATGCAAATTCGGTAAATATTCGACCTAGTACAGTTTATTCCAGTTTCAGGATCATTCCACTGATTAAAAAAAAACAATTCTATCTGTTTTGTTAGCTAATCGGCAATATCAACCTGCTCCAAATCAGTCTCCAAAACATTAAAAAAATCAATGGCGGTCCAAACTAGATAGCGTTGTTTAAAACCAGACTCTCATCGTATACTGCGCACCGGGTCAAAGAAAACCAAATTTAAACTGTCCTTAAACCAGGACAATCAACGCGCTGCATTCGGTCATTCCTTATTCTAAGATTAATCAGGCTATTTGTAAAAATTAGAAATGCGCTAGTCTCCCTTTGAGTACACTAACTATTCATGATCGCTCGCTTTGCCTATGTGCCTTCACTCGCTTGCTCGGTCGGCATTCACTTCCGCTTCCGGTGCAGGATAAGGGCGCTCTAGTTCCGGCCGTGCTTGACTCTCGATAACATATCCTTCCTCTTGACATTCTAAACTTACCCACCCCCCGGACATCCACCCAGGGATTTTGGTTAGGGCTACAGTTATTTCAGTTGATACAGACCTGAATCAAAAGTGAAAAAGCAGCGAGGTGTTGAAGCTCCGCTTCCTGATTGGAGGAAGCGGAATAGGGGAACGCTTGGCTAAACAGCCAGTCAGCTAACGAGATGGATGTTTGGGCGGGAAACGACAAAAAAAAAAGAAGTTAACAAGCGGAATTTTATGTATGAACGAAATCCAACTCTTTTTGGTCAGCTCTAGAATTATGAAATAGGGCACTGACCCTTCTGCATGCATGCACCTGTGTATTTTGTTTTATGATGCGAAAACTACCTGTAGGTCGAAAATGACGGGAGTTTGCAGTTGTTCAACTAGCTAGGAGGGCAAGGATGGGTACCTTTAAAATTGGATGGGTAGAAATATTATCAAATCGAGCAAGTGTACCATCGCACGTGTTGTACGGTCTTACTACAATGGCTATTATTAGTAAGTGCCGTTGTAGCAGTTACTGTAGGCCTAAGGCTTGGCCTCAGTATCCCATGTTGAATGACAGGGGCACGCCGCATGGATGCAGTCTTTATATATCATATCAAAAACCAAAACTGGTAAAAGGGGCCGCCAAGTTCCGAATGGTTCGGGCCATCAAAGGATTGTTATCAAAAACCAAAACAATCGCCAAGTTAATCGCACCGCTTAAGGGCACGTTTACGCAACCACTCGATTTTGCATTCTCGCAGCTAGAAGCTAGAAATCACCTCAAATCCCAACATGGCGGCGGTTTTATGTCTGCCGCTTCGCAACGAAAACAACAAATAACGTGAGTTCTGAAGCGTTTGGGAAAATTGTTTCGTCATGAGGAATTCTTTATATTATTGGCACGGATTATAAGACTGCAAGTATTTACTCAAACGATGTCGGATTTAGCTAATCCATTTAGCGTTGTTACCATGGCAATGTCACCTTTGCCATCGCGATTGAGTTCTAGCTGCGAGAATGCAAAGGCGAGTCGCTGCGTAAACGCGCCCTAATAGTTCGAAGATGAAATGAAAAATAGAACATTGTTACTTTCGGTAGCAACGTTAAAGTTTTCATTTAACGTCCAAAGTATTATTCGGTGCGATTAAGGTGGCGAATGTTTTGGTGTGCTGATGTCAATCCTCTGAAGGGCCGAACCATTCTGAACTAGGCGGCCCCTTTTACCAGTTTTGGTTTTTGATATGATATCACTTCTTTTTTTAAAATTGTGTATTGACTCAACTCCACTACCGTGCATATGTGTAATAAAGTGCCACGTCCACCAGAAATTTGTTTTCAACAATTTGCTACTACCTTTTGCTTATAGGCCGAAACATTTTTAACTTAGTCACCTCTTTTTTAGGTTTTTGGTTTGGTTTTAATTTTGTTGCAATTCGTTTTATTTAGTTAGTTTTGGTGTGTTGGTATCACTCCTTTGAAGGGCCGAACCACTCTGAACTTCGTGGCCTCTCTGCCAGTTTTTGGCGTTGTTTATTTTGCAGTTTGTTTTTACAGTTGGTTTATTTTTTCGTGAAATGGACGTGAACACAATTTCTTTGCAACTTTGTTTAGATTTATCCTGATACACTAGTGTGTGTCTAGGCACGCACGTCAGTATACACGTTCTCAATGTCCGACCTTTGGGCCTCCAATGAGAGACAATGTCGACAATACTAACAATGGTTATAACAATATTTTCGTACTTACGCGCCCTTCCCACGCCATCCCCGTTACTCCCCCTGGCTCCAAACCATAAAAGGTACGCAGTTCGTATCGTAATGCAGCCATTTATCCAATTTCATAGCTGGAAGCCTTCCCGTTATCTCGGTATCGATGAATAATCACCCTATGGGATTTACCGTGGGGATGCGCAGACTAGCTAGCTAGGTAGGTAGTAACACATTTTCAACGTTATTAAGGGTCAGATTTTGCATTGAAAGTATCTTAGCTGGCATTCCTACATGAGCTAATTTTTTTCAGGTGGGTCATTACTCTCGATTCCAACACAATTTAAGCTTTTGTACCGCATTATTATGGTTCCCCAAGTACCTGAAATGTGCCCAACTATGCTTCAGGATATAAGACACTGATCCTATGGCGTCGCGCTTCAATGGTTTACAACCTCGACAATTAAATTGATGTGATGTTCGTTGTGATGTTTGTTGCCTAACTTGGCGCGACACACTAGCGTGTGTCTAGATAATGAAAGGGTTGAACCAGCCAGAAATCATATCGTAGAACAGTCCCTACCTGTATTGAGCGTTATTAAATTTTACTACGCGCTCTATTGTAGTCACTGGAACTCGCTCTGAACGTGTTTTTTTTTTATGACTTTTCTCACGTTCGAAGTTATTACTTGTACCGCTAGTTGTCCAGCGCGAGCTGAGAAGCATTTTAGCATCGAGGTAAAAACCCTGGCCATTACCGGAAGTTAGACTGGAATAGCAATGACTATTGTGAGTGCGGGTTATCTTGAGCCCTGCAAGTATTTTGTGAGCGGCTACGTCTTCCTGGATGGGGTGGCTATAATCGATGACCGCCATTGTTTTTTTAACCATCTTGGATATCAACAAGGCACTCTGCTACTGAAAACGTACAATCGATTATCTGTGTTCGTTCTGCGGAGAACTCAAGATAGGCCGCAGACACTATAAAATGCTTCTCAGATCGCTCTGGCCAACGCAGCGGTACAAACGATGACTTCAAACCTGAGACAAGTTCTCAATAAAGACGTACAGTGCGACTTCCAGTGATTATAATAGCGTTATAAAAAAAAAAAAAACCGGATTGTTCTACGATAAGGCTTCAGGCTGGTTTCACCCCTATCATTATATACATATATACGTACAGCCAAGAATTTATAGGGCTTGGTAGGAGAATTTGTAACTCTAAAAAGTCCCTATTGAAACATGTCAGATTCAATAGTTCCGTTAGAGTTTTCAGAGGGCGCCACGTGTTCCAAATGGTAATTTTTTGCTCATTTTTCAGCCCAAATCTAAAGTAAACTAAATTACAACCAAGCTAGGGTAAATAATAATTCAATACAAGCTAGTTTTGTTTAGTTTCTTTTAATTTTAGGCTAAAAAAAATTAGTAGAAATTACCACATAAAACACATGGCGCCCTCTATAAACTAAGACTGAACTAATACGACTGTATCCAAGACGTTTCAGTTTGGGTCTCAATCACAAATTCTCCTCCCCAACCCTATTAATTCTTGGTATAGCCTGTATAACCATGCGGCGCGCGAACGACGGACGACGAGCCCCTATGGTTAAAGAGAAAATTTTGATGCCTATCACATCTCTGTCGTTTTTTTTTTTTTTTTTTTTTAAATCCAATTTGGTAGGGAGACGTCAAATGGGCTGGTAAACACGCATACCAAAATTTGTTAAAATTCATCGGATCAGTTCGGACGACGTATGAACCTGAGGCTGGATGAGCATGTTTCATTTCTTGTTATTTATTGGTGTTGTTTGTGGCTTTAGGTATAATTTTTTTTGTTTTGCAGTGGCTCAAAGCTGTTGTGATGTTTTGTAAAATGACTGGGAGATTGCGTAATTCCTAATACGGTACCAAGAAATATTTAAAAAGTTTTTTTACGTTTTGTGGTTTTTTTTTTTTTTTTACTTTCTAAGTGTTGGGTGTTTCATGTACATTGATTAAAGTGTCCGCGGCCTATCTTGAGTTCAACGCAGAACGAACACAGATAATCGATTGTACGTTTTTGGTAGCAGAGTGCCTTGTTGATATCCAAGATGGTTACAAAAACAGTGGCGGCCGTCGGATAAAGCCGCTCCCTCCAGGAAGACGTAGCCGCTCAAAAAATACTGCAGGACTCACCGCGCACACAACAGATGGGCTGATGATCAGTTCTGGTTCGAGCTTCCTAAAGAGTGGGGTGCACAGGAGGGGGCAGGCAGTTTTCGGGGGGAAAATGTCCTCTTTTGCCCTTTTTGTTAAAAAAAAATGTGCCTATTTTGGTTTTCTGAACCGATAAACATGGGCGTCGATCCCGGGGGGGGGTCCCCCCCTGGTTTCGTAGGATAGGGGACGGTCCCCCCTCCTCTGGGAGGCTGTGCATTGGTTATTCTTAAAGGAGTTTTTTTTAATACAGCCCTCCAGAGGTCCCTCGCCTGTCACCTCGCCAGCGCACGCAGCTACCAAGAAAAACCAAACACCCCCCCCTTTTTTTTAGTTCTTTCAGTGCCATGAGGCGACCACAGACGTGGCTTCTTCGCAGCAACCTGACTGACAGAAGGCTTAACGGCATTGCAATATGTCACGTAAATAAGTCCTCTCTCGATTCCATGCAGCCTTTTTAGGCCGTAGGACGTAAAGGCAAGAGGCACTACTGCATGGTGCAGCGGATTCAATGGAAATCGACCAACTTTAGCCCCCCCCCCGGGGGGGGTTTGAGGGGGGTGGGGGGTGGGGAGGGGGGGGTTTGTTGGCAAGGTACTTCTAATCTTTTATCGTAAATTGTTACATTATATTTGTTGTCACAATTGAATTTTTATATTTTGTACTTTATTAAATAATAAAAAATAAATTTGTCGTTGATCTTCCTGGAAAAATTACGTTATATTTCATGCAGCCTGTGCGTCCCCGGGCCCCCCCCCCCCCCCCAGATATTTTCATGGATCGACGCCCATGATAAACGCTGGTGCTGCAGCCAGAGAAAGGGGCCTAAAGGGCTAAAAGGGCAAAAAGAAGGCCAGGAAAGGAACAGAAAAGGGTAAAAAAGAAAGACAAGCTTTAAAAAAGAGTGAAAAAAAAAAGACTGACGAGCGAAAAAAAAAATGCGTGCTCTTTTACAAAAGTTGCCTCTGTCCTCTCGGTGGTCTGTGCACACTACCGTCCCTAAATAAACTAACTAATTAACAGATTTATCGTTATTTTGGGTGAAGGGTCAGGTCTTCATTTTTGTTCCCAATTCTTTGTCGAACGAGAAACTCGGGATCGAGCAACAACGCATAAACAATGCTTGTTTTAAAAGACGTTCCAAGATTGATATTGTTACAATTTTCGAATCTCTGGAAGAAAAAATGGGCGAAAAAAAAACCAAAAAAATCTCTCTTATCAGCCTAATACAGGGCTGTAAAAAGTGCGATAGTAATGAATTATCATTTAAAATAGGTTTAATGGCCTGGGCGGAGTTGGTATAGGCTAACAAAATTCAAGTGTTCGAAGACACGTTTTGCGTATTCGCCGTTCTTTTGTTTGGTTTGAAGTAGTAAATTTAACGGCCGCTTCAGACATAAATAACTTCGCGGGAAAATTTACGAGGTTTTGGATATATTGGATGCATTTACATCATTGTAGCAAGGCGTAGTCCGAGAGCCAATCAAAGTCTTTCCTCGGGCTGTTTTGTTGTCATGTCAACAACATGGTGGGATCGTAGGTTCGCGCACCTCGGAATCCCCCGTTGCGATTTTAACGATCATTGTCGAACTTTAAAAATATATTTACGGCGAGAATTGGTACCAGAGGCGTTCGTTTGTTATTGTTTGGATTTGACTGAACGCCGGCCGGTGCTGATGAGGTAAATTAGTAAATAAAAAAAACCAAAAAAACAAGACCGTTTAAT